>JABUQX010050027.1:0-30692 GCA_015478945.1 Trachelipus rathkii
GTTGTTGTACTTCGTTCATCTCAAGGTGGGTGTTTAACCGTTTTCGCATTTATCGTAAACGCTTTCTAACATTGCGCCTTTTCATCCTGATATGACTTCGCCAAAGATTTTTGGAATCCCCATTAAGCAATTAAATCCCCTTGAACTCCTCATTCCTCTACCCCTCTAGTAGTAGGGCACCCATTTTACGTAAATGACTGCGACCTTTTTTGACCTTTTTTGACCGCGACCTTTTTGTGCCTGACCTTTTTGGGCAACTGAATTTTACGCCTGCTTTTTGGGGCCTT
Organism: Trachelipus rathkii; assembly: GCA_015478945.1. Taxonomy (NCBI): domain Eukaryota; kingdom Metazoa; phylum Arthropoda; class Malacostraca; order Isopoda; family Trachelipodidae; genus Trachelipus; species Trachelipus rathkii. The sequence goes on from JABUQX010050027.1 coordinate 288, forward strand.
GACCTTTTTTTGAAACTTAATTTTTGAGAACCCGGATTTTTTGAGAATCCGGATTTTTGAAGAACCCAGTTTTGAGAACCCAGTTTTTAAGAGCAAATTTTTGAGACCCAAATTTTGAACTGAAATTTTTGAGAACCCAAATTTTTGAGAATTTTTGAGAACCCGGATTTTCTGAGAACCCGGATTTTTTGAGATGTATTCTACGGTACAATTTTGAGAACCCAAATTTTTGAGAACCCAAATTTTTTGAGAACCCAAATTTTTTGAGAACCAAATTTTGAGAACCTAATTTTTTGAGAACCCTAATTTTTGGCAACCCTAATTTTTTTCGAGGGTGCGCCAAACGGTTGCGTCAGCAACCGTTGTACATAATCACCCTAATTTTTTCGACCAAACCTTTGGTCCATGAGTCAATTTTGGCCCTGCCTAATTTCCTTTAGGGGCTTAGCCCTATTTTTTGATATTTCGGTAACATCTACACAGCACCCACACACACACACACACACACACACACACACACACCCACACACAGCCTCCATATAGCCTACACCCAGCCTCCACATAGCCTACACCCAGCCTACACCCAGCCTCCACATAGCCTACACCCAGCCTACACCCAGCCTCCACATAGCCTACACCCAGCCTACCTTGTACTACACATAGCCACCCAGCCTACCCTAGCCTTCTACAACCTACACCTGCACTTATCCCACCCATCCTTCACCTAGCCTACACTACACCTAGATTCCACCCAGCCTGTACCTAGCCTACACACCTACACCTAGCCTCCACCCAGCCTTCCCAGCCTACACCTACACCTACACCTAGCTCCACCAGCCTTCACCTACACCTACACCTAGACTACACCCAACCTTCACCTAGCGTACACCTATACCTAGCCTACACGTGCCCATACAACCTTGATGGCTCAACTTTTATGGCTCAACTTTGATGACGTCATCTTTGTTGGCATCTATATTGATATTTCACCCTTGACCCTGTCATATACCATGGGTCAATTTTGACCCACGCTAACTTGATGGCTTTGATGGTTCCCAATCACCGTAAGAAGTATCTAGTGATGTTCTATTAGTGTTCTATGAGTATTAGATGAGTGCTAGGTGAGTGCCAATGAGTGCCAAGTGAGTGCCAATGAGTGCCAATGAGTGCCAAGTGAGTGCCAATGAGTGCCAAGTGAGTGCCACATAGTGCCAAGTGAGTGCCACATAGTGCCAACTGAGTGCCACTTTTTTCAAGCCTTTTCTAGCCTCCCCTGAACCCCTAATAGCCCTAATATGGGTGTCTAACCCTATGTAATAAGGTATGAGGAATCGAATGGTGTATATTACAATCTGCTAGAATGCTTCCTACTATGAGTTAGTATTTTTCTAACACTTATAGCATGGCAGAATATATATCTAAAGAGCTACACATTTGAGACAGTGACCGCAAACGTTTCAGAGTCCGCGTCCGCAGGTCAGCCCCTCCGCGAAACCGCCGCCGCGTGCGCCCGCAGGCGCAATATTTCCGCGTAACCGCCGCCGCGTGCGTCCGCAGACGCAATATTACCGCGTGAACAAAAAATATGATATCAATGTAAACTATTCAAAGAATTTCATTTCAAATATACTATGAGTCATTCATTTTAATAAAATTGTACGAAATTTTATTAAAAACATATACTTTACATACCTTAAAGCAGTAAATCAGTAAATCAATAGAGGTGTTACCTGACATCAAGGGGGGATTAGTATGCTTTTGTTTTACTGTTTTACTGCTTTAACTCATATGTTTTACTGCTTTACTGCTTTAACTCATATGTTTTACTGCTTTAACTCATATGTTTACTGTTTTAACTCATATATTTATTATCATTATGTTTTCTTTTATATTTTTTATTTTGTTTTAATACTTTTTATTTATTATTATTTTATTATTATTTTATTATTATTATTATTATTTTTGTTTTAATACTTTTTATTTAAAAATTGTAATGTAAGAAAAACACACGCAGTGTCTGATATATAAAGGTTTTTAATAAAATTTCGTACAATTTTATTAAAAACATATACTTTACTGCTTTACAGCTTTAATTAATCTCATTATTCATTATTCACTTAACGAGTATGTTTTAATAAAATTGTACGAAATTTTATTAAAAACCTTTTTATATATACGAGTTTTAAGGGTAGTAAAATCGCGTTTTTCATTTTAAAGCATTTATTACATAATTAGAAACTATAAAATCATTGACATACAAATTTTTAGCATCAAATATATTTACAAGTTTATTAAAACATACATTATTTAAAAAGCATATAATGAAATAAATACAGTAGACACCACACAAATTAGAATATAAGGGTTGAACAGGGTAAGACATAGTTTTTACACAACTTACATTATTATATTTTAAAAATAAGGTGATATAATGATTATTCAATATAAATTTTAAGTTCAAAGAATCAATTATGTGAACAGCATCGTTTTTTGCTCTATAAACGGAAATCCAATGTCCTGTTGAGGTGATGTGACGAGGCAATGTATTGAATATGAAGCAGGTGTCCTTCTCCAACTTTACAGAGTTTATTTCGTTAATAGCGAACACTCCTAAAAAGCGAGGTTCATTTTTAAACACTGATTTTATTTCCTCTTCATTCATCTTTAATAATTCAAAAGTACGTTGCGTACTCTGTCAATTTCAATGAGTTGAGGATGCTCAAGATAGACCACTACAGTGATGGGTGTTTGTAGACTTGATCCAAAAGAGAGACTTAGTCCTAAGGTACCCTTTCTCAAAATGTTTAAATGATAAGCGTTACAAGCTGAAAGGTCAGCTGTGAGGTCAAAGGCATATAAATTACTATTCTTTGCGTATTCTTCAAGATTTAAGCCTGTCCCACTATCATTACATGATACAGTATTGGCTATTAAGTCGTAAAAAGGACGAGTACAGAGAGATAGGTCTCCGTTGTATAACATTTCATAATCACGTCCGTGAGGAAGTCCATTCACATGTAAACTGATACCTCTAAGTCCGAAAGGTGTGAATTTATAGGGTGATTTTTTATAATTCCCAGAGTAGGCGTCATGTTCCACAATCCCTATTATTACTTTCTGTGGTAAATTGCCGTTCACAATGTTAGGGATATTGATACTCGATAATCCTTGAGTGAAATTAAATATCTTGGTTTCAACTCTCTTAATTCAATTTCCAAATGACGCTGTGGTGATAATTTCACTTTTCTGACATAGAGATAAGCCTCCAACAGTTTGAAAACAGGTTCTGGACATACAGTTGTAGCAGCAGGTTTACTTTTTATTTTAAGAGCAAATTTAGGATTTGAACGTGATAAAATGATTCTAGTATCTACAGATGGTAGAATGAGTCTTTCTTGAGAGAAGATATCGCCATTTAATCGACCGTAAAATTCATAAGTATTATTTATGACTTTAGCTGCTTTATCTATATGTGCAGCTTCATCTTTGAAACTATAAAAACCACATGATTGGAGATGAGACTGTTTAGCGTCGTCTGAATAATTTAACAAATGTTCTATATAGCTATAAGGATAATTAGCCGCTGATGCACCTAGTGAAGTTCCGTTAAGATAGACTTCAACCTGTGTGAAACATGTATACAGGAAATTTGATTCTGTATATACTATATGGTCATCACCCGAAGGAAGATCTGTACCGTCAGGTTTTGTGAATTTCGTTTTTACATATAAAAACACATTAGAGGGGTCTAGGTATTGATCAGAAGTACCTGGAATATTGAACTCTAGAGGAACATCTGTATTGGTAATTGAATGCAGAGGATTAATACTGATAAAGTTGGAATCGCTAACGCTAATCTGTGTAGGGTTCATGGAGAAGAGATCCAATTCACTCTTACAGCAATCAGGACTAGAAGGATGAAGGAAATGCATCTTGCATGTGCGAGTTCTGGTCGTATAATGAACATTTTCATGAAAAACATTACTTATATACAGTAATACACACCTTGTATAAAAGTTATCAGTTAGTAATTAAATAGCAAATACATCAATACATTTTTTCTTTAGAGTTTTTTTCCGCTTAGTCTTTTTCTTTATGACAATCTTCTTGGCCCCTCGACCTTGACCTGACATTTTACGCCTTATTTTACGCTTAACATCATCCAACATCTCATCTGAAACATCGGCAATACGTCTTTTTAATGCTGTACGAGGATTATTTCCTGCAGCAATATCTTGAATAGTATGCAAACCTGTTCTTATAGCTTTTTTACCTATATATTCCCCGCCTTTCCTGAGTAGAGGCCTTGCACTTCTCCATAGCTTGGCAAAAAATCCACCAAGACCATACCCCCTCTGCATTTTTGTTCCCCTGAATACCCTTTCTTCGTCCATTATTACAGGAGTATCTTTCTTATACTATCTTTACACTGTGAGAGTATGTTAAGGAATGAAAAAATATATCTGACTACACCTCTTATATATATTCCATTATCCTGTAATTACTGCAACTGCTTCTTTCTAATATGAACTTTGCATAACAATGCGCCGTATGTAAAGGGAAAAGGATTTCCTTCTACATCTTTTATATGCACGCGTACAGAGTCAAAATTTGATCTATTCAGAGGTAGATAATGAACATTAGGGAATGTTATAACTTTACTCTCTTTGGAAATATACTACTCTTAATAAAGGAGCTTTAGTATTACCTACATATTGATGATCAATTATATTTGTATATACATAAGCCATACCTGGATGATTGAGCATCTCGGATGGGGTACATGTATAATGCAGTACTCGATCTGCTTCATCTTTTAGTTCATGTGGAGTCATGCGGTTATTCTCCACAGATAGTATAACCCTCTTCAACATAGTAGGGATATCATGAAGTATATCCAACTCAGCATCACGTCTACGAATATGTTTACGCTGCCATGGCGATCGTTCGAGAAAAAACATGTCCCGGTCTCGTAGGTTTACATTTACTTTTGAACTTAAAGATATTATTACTTTATCTTCATAGGTACGCATTTCAGTTTTGTATACCAGATCCTTACACATAATACTCATATCAAAGAGAACGTTTAAATGACTAAAAATAGCAGGTACCGATTTAAAATATGACCTCCGCAAAGTAAATTCTTCAAAGAAGTATTCTTTTGTAGCAAATGTTGTCGTATTCAGCTTTTTGGCAATTGTAGTCCTTTTCAGATAACGAGTATCTTCCACTTGTAATATAGTTTCAACACATTCTACACTTCTGTACACACCCATCCAGAATAGATTGTGAGGCAAATTTTCTATGTCCGTATTTAATATCATTTCACATAATCCTACTTCGTATTCCTCTCTTTTAAGCTGTAAAGGATTCATTAACACAGTAGTAAAATCCGAGAGTTTATTATCAGGATGTAAATCCAAGGAGGCTGAAGACGGCAGAGTTAAATAAAAGTGATCTACACCCTCCATGATTATAATGACAACTGATTAATGATTCTTAACTTCACTTGCTTTTATATAAGTATTAAACTTGGCAGGATATCCCCTCCATTTCACAAGTAACTGCTTATTTTTTCCTTTACCTCTCGTAGCTAATATCTTTTCAATTTTATATTCGTGAGTTACAGGGTTGAACCTTACTTTTTGTATTTCTTGTTTATAAAATCCTCCTTTTATCTTTTCACCATCTAAATCTTCCAGGTAATATAACTTTAAACTATCACGACGGAGTGGACGGATATTGTGAACTTTAAAAACTTCCGTAGTCCATCCGGATTCATACCCCTTTCTGAATCTTTCTTCTGTTCGAGAAACTCTTACATAATCGTTTACCTTTATTCCTGAATTATCTTTTATTTTGTTTTCTTTTTCACCCATATGCGCTATACGTCCTCTAGTTTTTGACATTTCTAAAGGTGTCGCCTTTATAGTTCTATGGTAAGATCTGTTATAAGAATAAGCTAGATCGTCCAGTATATCAATATATTTAAAAGTATTCATTTTAGTAAAGTACCTATGCATGCGTTCTTTAATAGTACGTTGGACTCTTTCAACTATTGCCGCTTTGTTTACGGAAAATGTATTGTAATAGCTTATACCATACTCCCAAGTCAGCTCCTGAAACTCTCGACCCTTGAATTCCATTCCTGAATCTGTCCAGAATGATTTAGGTGTTCTCCTCTCATCCTCTATAATTTCAAGTACTGCAGTGGCAACTGTAACTGATCTTTTATCTTTTAAGGGCTTCAACCACAAGTATCTAGAGTATACGTCAATAGTAAAAAGTATGTATTGAAATCCTTCATTATAAGAACTATATTTAATCATTTCCGATAAATCTAATTGCCATACACTGTCGAGCTGTGGAGATATGGTTTTACGTGTAGGAAATTTTTTTCTTACAAGTTTATGTAGAGTAAATGCCTCTTCGCCCTCTAAATATGCTTTTAACTCTTTTTTCTCAATATTAGGATACCTTAAAGCAAACCTAGTGAAGCCCCCAAAACTATTTGGCTCCCTCAGATTGAAGTAATACTTATCAACTACCTCCTTTTCCCTCCGTATTATTTACTGACCCCATAAATAATATATATATATATATATATATATATATATATATACTATATATATATATATATATATATATATATATATATATATATATATATATATATATATATATATATATATATATATATATATATATAAAAATAAAAGAGATAAAGAAAAAAATAAAAAAAAATATATATATATATACATACAAAACAACTAAATAAATATATATGATAATACTACATAATTACGATTTAATCCAAATATATGTTTATTATAAGGTGTTTTTCTCATTCTTCCTCTGGTAACACGTTTAAATTTGTCTGAAGCGTAAGAAGTACCAGAGGGACTTGAATCAGGTCTTGGCATCTTTGGGATATTATCCAAATCTGCTAATCGTTGTGTATTTAAGATTAAAGTTCTGGGAAAATTAATAGTCTGAAGTTCTTGTTTGATCTCATTCCATCCTTTTACAGGACCTTTCTTCCAGTTACGTGAGAGATCAGCTATCAAATCCACAATATTTGATCCTTTAACTATTTCATCATCAATTACGATCTGCCCTGCTTCATTCAAAGATAATTGTTCTTTTAAAATATTATATAAAGCTATTCCTGATTTACGCACTCTAATAGGTAAGCTCTCCTCTAGGATATTTTTAAATTTATCTTCATTTTTCACTTCAAGTTTTACTTCATTAGGTATATCTACATCATCGGGTAGCGGTTTACGTATTGATGGATGTAGATGCAAGTCTTTAAGATCTATCAATTTTTGTATGGCATCTTGGTATAAGATGCGTTTCTCATGGATGTTAATGTCTGAATTTAATATTCTGTACACTTCTTTCTCGTAATTGGTTATCTGTTCAACTTTAGGATCATATAAGCTGGGAGGTAGAGTCTGCTGAAAAGCTAATGATCCGTTCACAATATGAGGATTCTGTTGGTGTAACTGTTGAAGTGAAAGAGGCTGTAATGCTAATGCATTGGGCGGTAATATCTGCATATATTGGGGTTGCGAATGATGAAACTGTGACTGTGGATTTTGCACAGTGCGTGGTAATAACTGTTCATATAGAGGTTGTGAATGCTGAATCTGAGGAACTGAATTCTGTACAGATGCTGTATTATTATACTTCATTTCTCATACTCAATTATATGCAAGCTATCAGCAACCTTCTTCATATGGACAACCACTTAGTTATCAGTGGAGCTATAACGGAAAAGAGTAATGGTAGGAATACCCCTCCTCCTCGCTGTCAGTAACTGTTTTTTATTTTTTTAGATTTTTAATGTTTAGGGAGAGTTTTTTTTAATGATGTTTCTATAACGACGTAGTTTTACCTTCTGAGGTCTGTTTAAGGGAACATTCCCTTTTATAAGATTTAAACAGACTTCACATACACACTGAATGAATTTCTCATCCTCACTAATTTGTTACGTTTTTCAGAAGGCTTCAGCTTTTTAAATTTTTTTATTAAGAGTAAATACTTTGCAAACTAGACTAGAGCACTCATTATTCAGTTATGTATACAGTTTCTATCTCGTAAGGAAGAATGTTGTACGAGCAATGACTCCTGTGCGTGTTTGTTGGGGTGAAGTTCAGCACATTATAACCGCTTGGGGATTGCAAGTAACCTCTTTATATACTTTTAAGAACCCTTTCCTTTGAAGGGGAAACATTTGAGTTGCCAATACATTAATTTGACTTCATTGTCTCTTCTCTGGCCACAACAACAGTTAAATACTGGTGTTTAAAGAAACACTTCGCATATGCTTGCTTTGATGGAAAATATATATTCTGCGTTATGAAAAACACAGAGATATTTAGATGGTGTGAGAATAAACTGTGAACGTTTCTGCTATTTCCAAATTCAATTTGTGCACTTAAATCATCTAATACAAAAATTTTGACCATGCTATATATCCACCGATCTAATATCGTATATGCCTTCATGAAATTGAATCACATCTTTATATTCTTAAAATTTTTCCTGATAAACATTAGAACACCATATTAATTTTACGGGGGTCTGCCATCGGAAAATCTCCCATTTCCGTTAAAATATTAACTAATAGAAAGGTTTTACCACAGCCTGTCGGCCCAGCTACCCAAGACATGTAGCCGGGACTTCGGAACGCTAAGTTTCTCCACATCCAAACTTCGTTAGGTGAATAATGAATTAATGAGAAATTATAAAGCTGTAAAGCAGTAAGTAATATGTTTTTTTTAATAAAATTGTACGAAATTTTAATAAAAACCCTTTATATATCAGACACTGCGTGTGTTTTTCTTACAATTACAATTTTTAAATAAAAAGTATTAAAACAAAAATAATAATATATAATAAAATATAATAAAATAATAATAAATAAAAGTATTAAAAACAAAATAAAAATATTAAAAGAAAAATTTTCTTCTTCATACAAATGTCAGTGAAAAACAGTAAAACATATGAGTGAAGCAGTAAAAATATGAGTTAAAGAAGTAAAACAGTAAAACAAAAGCAAATACTAATCCCCCCTTGATGTTAGGTAACACCTCTATTGATTACTGATTTACTGCTTTCAGGTATGTAAAGTATATGTTTTTAATAAAATTTCGTACAATTTCAACAAAAATGAATGACTCATAGTATATTTGAATAGAAATTCTTGTATGTAGTACATTGATATCATTATTTTTTGATACGCGCCGTAATATTGCGTCTGCGGACGGCACCGCCGCGGCGGCGGTTTACGCGAAATAATGCGTCTTGCGGACGCGACGCGCGGAGCGGTTTACGCGAAAAAATTATTGCGGCCTTGCGGCGCACGCGGCCGGCGTTTCGCCGGAGGGGCATCTGACCTCCGGATGCGGACTCTGAAACGTTTGCGGTCACTGTCTCAAATGTGTAGCCTTTAGATATATATTCTGCCATGCTATAGTGATTAGAAAAATACTAACTCGATAGTAGGAAGCATTTCTGCAGATTGTAATATAACACCCATTCGATTCCTCATACCCTATAACATAGGGTAGACACCCATATTAGGCTATTCTAGGCTCAGGGGGGGCTAGAAAAGGCTTGAAAAAGTGGCACTCAGTTGGGCACTATGTGGCACTCACTTGGCCCTATGTGGCACTACCTTGGCACTCATTGGCACTATCACTTGCACTCATTGGCACTCACTTGGCACTCACCTGGCACTCACCTGGCACTCAGCTAATACTCATAGAACACTATAGAACATCACTAGATACTTCTTACGATTTTGATTGGGAACCATCAAAGCCATCAAGTCAGCGCGTGGTTCAAAATTGACCCATGGTATATGGCAAGGTCAAGGGCTGAATTATCATGGTCAAACAAGGTTAAGACATCAAAAAGGACTAAGCCCCTAAAGGAAAGGAAAAAATTACCGTGGGTCCAAATTGACCCATGGGACGACAAAAGGGTTGGCAGTGTGTTTTTACGTGTGTATAAGTGTAAATGTAAGTGTCTATGGGTACATGTAAGTGTCATAGTGAATGGGTGTATAAGTGTCATATGGAATGGGTCTGTATAAGTGTAAGTGTGTGTGTGTGTAGGTGTTGTGTGTGTGTGTGTGTGTGTGTTCAGTTAGATAGATCCATACATGCGTTCAAGTTAGGAACGAAATATGTTGACGGGTGGGCCACGAGTGCGGTTAAAAATTACCGTGGTCAAAAAATGACCCATGGTATATTGCAAGGTCAAGTCCGAAAATATCATGTCAAACAAGGGTTAAGACATCAAAAAGGGCTAAGCCCTAAAGGAAGGACAAAAATTACCGTGGGTCAAAATTGACCCATGAAGGACAAAAAAAAAATTAAAACGTGGGTCAAAATTGACCCATGGTATCTGTCAAACTTTGGAGCAAGGGGAAGGACAAAAAGGTTAAGACATCAAAAAATTAGGGCTAAGCCCCTAAATGAAGATCAAAATTACCGTGGGCAAAAATTGACCCATGGGTCGAAAAAATTAGGGTGCGTAAAAAATAGGGGGCAATACGTACAACGGTTGCTTACGCAACCGTTTGGCTCAACCCCTTCGAAGGTTGCAAAAATTAGGGTTGCCGAAAAATTAGGGGGCCAAAAAATTAGGGGGGCCAAAGAATACCGTGGCCAAAAAATGCCCATGGAAGACCAAAGGGTTAGTCGAAAAAAGGTAAAGGCCCAAAATGGTCAAGGTCAAGGTCAGGTAAAAATTCGAGCTCAAAAAAAGGTCGCGGTCATTTACGTGCAATATGTATGACCTACTACTAACGTCCGAGCAGAACGAAGCCAAGCCCAAGGAGAGAACAGCTCACATTCTCCCACCCACCAGTTGCGGAACCTGCGGAACCCTCGGCTTTGTTTTGGCCGAATGCTCTACTACTGAGCTTTTACCGGCGGGGCTTTTTGAATAAATTAAATATAAAATACAAAAAAAAAATGTAATACCCATATATACATATAAATACATAATAGATACACACGCATATACATATTCGTAACATTATTAATATTATCATTAAAAAGCTAGCTAAACACTATATATCAAACACAAATTTACTATATTTCACCATCAAACACTACTAATATTTTATTATTATTATTATTATTATTATTATTATTATTAATATTATTATTATTATTATTATTATTATTATTATTATTATTATTATTATTATTATTATTATTATTATTATTATATTATTTTGATTATATTATTATTAGTGTATTATTATTATTATTATTATCTATTATTATTATTATTATTATTATTATTAATATATTATTATTATTATTATTATTATTATTCATTATTTATTATTTATTATTATTATAATTATTATGCTACTATGATTAAATATTAAAATTTATAAGCTCTATATTTCACTACTATTCACTATATTGTTCATTATTATCACTATCACCGCTATCACTATTTTTTATATCAACACTATTGAGAAGGAGGGTTTTCAGATCCTTGCTTCCAGTGGAAGAGAATTTGTTAAATTTTCTACATGACTCGACGATTCCTCTTAGAGAACGAAGCTTCACCTCTACAATGTTAAAATTTTAAATTCTTCTTTGTAATTATTTTGTATTTAGATAATTAATTTTCCAAAATAGCCAAAGAAATGATTTTAAAAATTTTGCAGCTCCTCGAACCCAGATTACAAATGAAATATATTTAAATGTTTAAAATTTTACATTTTTAAAATCCAAATTCGTATTTTTTTTTTCCTTTTTAACTGACAGTCTCTTTGAATCAAAACTTCTCTCTCTCTCTCTCTCTCTCTCTCTGTCCTCTCTCTCTCTCTCTCTCTCTCTCTCTCTCTCTCTCTCTCTCCTCTCTTCTTCTCTCTCTCTCTCTCTCTCTCTCTCTCTCTCTCTCTCTCTCTCTCTCTCTTCTCCCTCTCAATACTATCCTTCTCTCCTCTCTCTCTTCTTAAATGTTTGTAGTTTTCTACTATGTTAGTAGATTTCTCATCCTTCAATAAATCCTCTCTGTTTATCGATCTTTTTTCAAAAACTCTCTCTTCTGGTCCTTCTGTATTTCGCTTTCCCTTTGTTTTTCCCAATAAATATATATAATAAAAAATTATATATATATATATATATAATGTGCAGAATAATCTAAAAATATCTCTAAATATTTATATATTATATATATAATAATAATTATAGGTTATATATATATATTTAATATTTAAATATATATATATATATATATTAGTAGTTTCAGGGGGACCAGTTTGACCGAGACCAGCCTTTTCGATATGAAGGAATAGAGATATTTGCTTTAAACTTGGAATATAATGTATATATGGGATAAGGACGAATCCGTGTAAATTTCAAGTCTGTAGGATGTATATAGAGGGGGGTCACCCCCGAGAGCGTAGCCGCTACGCCCTCGTTTATACCCTTTTGGCTTTCCAAACCCGAGATTGAGTTAGGCCTAACGGCTAATCATCGATCCAGGTGTTCGATGCGTGAGAGAGAGCGCGCGCGCGCTCGCGCGCGCGGGCGCATGCACATACACATACCCATTATTATTATTATTATTTATTATTACGACGAAGAAGTGTTTCCGAAGGAAACACTTCTGAGTTGTTTTAAAACCCCTTCTGCGTATCCTTCGTCACCTTCTGCGTCTCCATCGTCAGCGTCTTGCATTGCGTTCGAATCCGATTCAGTCTCCTTTAGAGACTTTTTGTGTCTGTCTGTGGTTTACCCCCTAGTCTTCTACAGTCGCAGCAGCAGCACCGTCTCTGCCTCTCGGTTTTCCGGACCGCGAGTTCGGACTCTGGCCTCCGGCTCCGGTTTCGGGTCCGCATCACCGCACCGACGCAGGGTCCGGTAGATAATATGTGCGCGCGTGCGCATACACATACACATTATTATTATATTAGGTTCAAGATCGATTCCGAAGGAAAATCAAATCTGAGATTAGAAAAAACGACCCTGTAAGGGATCGTTTTTTTTTTACGCACTCCGACTTCGATTCCGGCCGCGTGGATGCTTCTTTCGCTCAGCCTATGGCTCCGATAAATATCTACATGGGTTAGAGTTATCGTATCGGGTTAAAATTTGGAGGGTGTTAGATGGGGAGGTTACGTCCCCGTGGACGAGGTTACGTTCCCCGTGGGTCCCCGAAGGGGGACCGCACCCCACCTTTAAAAATCGAAGTGTTCGTAATTGGCTGAAATTTGGTGAGAGGATTCAGAGTTGAATTTCTAGAAATACTTGGTATAGTGAATTGATGAGTGGCTCCGGCCACGGCTGCTGGATGCTACCTGCCCCGGCCTGCCCGAGTTAATAACCAGTCCGTTATAACCCAACCCCAAATGTTGGTGTCCTTTTATAAGGGTTATTAAGCGTCGTAGAACCGAATATGGGATGGTATATATATATATTATTATATATATATATATATAATATATATATATATATATATAATATATATATTATATATTAGATATAATATTATCTATTATTATTAATTATTATATATATATATATATATATAATATATTATAATATATAATAATATAAATTATATAATATAAAATATAATAATATAATATATATAATTAATATAATTGGTAATAATATTAACATAAAGTAGTAATGATTACATGAGAGGAAGAAATTCCTTGAAGTGGAAATCTTCAAACAACCCTGTTAATCGATCGTGAAGTGAGGACTACCTATCTCAGAAGAAAAACTAAAAGGAATAATAAAAGACACCGATGGTGATAACGACTCGATTTTTTATAAAACTTTGCTCGCCAAGCAACAGTTTTTGCTCTTCCTTCGTTCACGCGGGCGGGTAGATGCAGTCGCGCGTTCGGCGTTGGACGAAAAAGATGCTCAGCCTACGGATAACGCGCGAGCAGCCCACTAGAGGACATTCGATTTTAATTTATTCGCTCATTTATTAGCATTTGTGTTTCATTTTTTAATAGCAAATTTTTTTAAATTTGTTTTTAAATTTCTTTACCCAATAAAAATATAAATTCGTTTTCATTTTTTTTTTCAACATAATGAGTTTTTGTAAAATAAAAATATTTTCGAAAAAATGAAAGCGACAATTTTTTTTCCGTTTCAAATTTACGATAATCGTTCCAGAAGAACGATCGATCGATCAATCAACCTCTAGTCCATCGACCAGAGGCGTTTATTATTAAAAAAAAAAGAGCAGAAAGAAATGAGACCGCTGTGCAATGTAAATTGTCGACTCGATTGTCGGGCAACCGTTTCGTCTAATTTGGTTCGAGAAAATTTTGAAGCTTACGAAGCTTATCGGAAAATTGAGGATGAATCGCAACGCCGAGAATTTATCGCGTCGCGTATTTCTCCAAATTTCTCAAACTTCGCGAGAAAAAGCATCGGCGGTAGGAAAAGAACATTATTGACCACCACCGGCGAAAACGACGACGACGAAGACTCGTTTTACCTCGACGTGGCCCGTAATAAGAAGGTTCGCGTTTGCGAGAACTATTTTAAGAGAGCGTATAAAATCACCGATAGACCCATACAGGTCACCATCGAAAATAAAAAAAAGGAAAGAAATCTACAAATTAAAAAAATGTACGAAAATATAAAAAATTTCAAAAATGATAGTAAATACGATAGGTGTCCCGCGTGCGACGCGTTTTTCATATACGGTCAAAAAGATTTGAAAGCTTATAAAAAATTATATCGTTGGCACGTAAGCGATACACGTTCGTTATAAAAAATGAGGAAAATGGAGGAGGAAAAGGCAAAACCGAATTCGATCGTCGCGCGCTCGCGATTGCATAAGACGATCGTGTTCTCTACGGCGGACAACTCATCCTCGAATTTCGTACGTAGTTCCTTAACAATACTTACTAAAATTATTATTAAATACATTATTAAGATCGGGAGAATTCGACACATTTTCCTAAATTGCTCGATTTTAAAATTCGAACAAAATATAAAAAACAAATCAAATCGACAAAGAGCGCATCTCCCGCGTGTAACACTCGGCGATAAATATAAAAATGGGTAATAATAAATAAATTTTTCGAATCTTTATTGTTACTGTTGAAAAAAGGAATATACGATTAAAAATCAAAAAAAAATTCTAGCCCATCTTCCTCCGAATCGTGGTACGCGCCCAAAAATGACCCATCCGTATTTTGGTGTAAATGAAATGGATTTCTCAAAAAACATGAACCACGAAGAGACCGCTATTATATATTTATAAAGTTTTTGAAATCGCGAAAATAAAAAAGAAAAAAGAAATAATTATATTGGCGGTTAACTGTGCATTCGGTGTTGAAAATAATTTATCAATTAAGCACATTAATTTTGGTTTTTGCAGATGTTTTTCTCTTTCTTCGCTAGGCAAGAAACCTTCACATTTTTGGGATAAATTTAATATTTTTCTTAGGATGAAAATTACTAAAAGTAGATACAAATGAAGAAATCATTACATGAGTTCAATTTCAATATATACGGTGATGGGAGAAAAATATCGCGTTCTATCTCTATCTCTCTCCTCGTGTGACCGAAAAAAATTAATTCAAGAAAAACTCGTCAATCATATTTTCCTTAGGGTGGTCTAGGATACGAATTTGCATTTATTTCTTCATACGAAGCATAATATTTGTTAAAACTCTACCTATCTCTAGTTCGCTAACGAAAAACGGAGAACGTGTTCGGATTTCGATAACCTTTCCGTTCCGTTCACCTTTCTTCGCCATACAGATTATATTATAATAGTCGCGATCAAAAGAAGGGGGAAGGTCGAGCTTTTGGTCGGGCCTCCTCCCTCACTCCTTCTTTTATTCGTCGCATTGCCAGACCGTACCATCATTAGGGCGAACGAGAAGTAAAATCGAAAAGAGTCAACAAACGAAAAAAGCGCATCAATCGATACCGTTATTAAGCACAAACGTTTTTGTAAGCAACTTCAATAGCCAAATTGATGATCTATATAACCTTTTGCTAAATTGCACATTAATGATAAAGACGAGCCGATGAAGACAGAAGATTCTAATTCAAATATTCAGTGTGTAAGTATATGTATTAATTCAAATATGACCGAAAAAAGTACAAAGTTCAATAGCTAAATCGATGATCTATGTAACCTTTTTGCTAATATAAATTAGCACCAAATTCAAAAATTCCCTAAAAAATTTTGACGCTCTGAAAAATATCATCCGAGAAAAATCCCTAACGATATATGGAATATATCCAGATATGAATGAGAAGAATACAAACCTCAATAGCCAAATCAATGATCTATGTAAGCTTTTTGCTAATATAAATTATCACCAAATTCGAAAAATCCAAGAAATTTTTTTTGACGTTCAGAAAAACTCGTCAATCATATTTTCCTTTTGGTGGTCTAGATTCCGATAATGCATGTATTCGTTAATTCGAAGCATCATATTTGTTAAAACTCTACCTATCTCTAGGGCGCCACCCATTTGCGGCAAAGGTTCTTCCCTTGGCGCCCAAGAAAGTTACTTTCACACGCTTGCCGCTCTGGCACGAGCTATTTCTTTCGCTCCAGTAACGCAGATCTATATTATATAGCGCGATCCAAAGAAAGGGCGATGGGTCGAGCTTTTTGGTCGGCCTCTTCCCTCACTCTTCTTTATTCGTCTGCAGTTTGCCAGAGAACATTCATTAGGGCCGAACGAGAAAGTATGATATCGATATAGGTCTATAACTAATTGAAATTATAAGACGTATCAATTGATACCGTTCATTAGGCACTATACGTTTTTAGCGCAACCTTTCTTCACTGAGCAAATTGATGATTATGTACTTTGACTAAATTGGCCTTCTTTATTAAATGATGTTTTTAAAAAAAAGATCGAAAGCCGATGAACAGTAGATTCGGAATTTAAATATTACAGTGTGTATTCATAGGTGTATTACTCCATAAATATGACCAACGAAAAGTAACATTAAGTTCATAATAAGCGGAAGTAGTGTGGTATCGAAATGTACTTTTTTTGGGAAATATAAGCTTATCATAATTAAAACGCTATATTTTCCTAAAAAAATTGGCGCTCTGAAAATGTCATCCAAAGGAAAACGCACTAACGATATTAAGGATATATAATTCAGAAGTATATGAATGGTGATGAATATAAATCATATAAATAGCCTCATTATAAGTTATAGATGTTAATTGTATAAGAGGCACTACTACTGTTGTAGAAAATTCGAAGAGTTAATTGACATAGATACCGAAATCGAAACAGTCAGAAAGTTAACACGATCGTCTTTTTTTATGGGGGGATCGACCGAGTCCTGCAAAAATATCACCGTCGTAAAAAATCACTTACTAGATGGGGTGAGAAATATTTAAGCAAATACTGCGGCTGCGAAGATCGCCACGGAATGAAATTTAAGTTCAGCATTCTGTAGAGGTCACGCCGGGTCTCCGTTGAGTCAAGAAAGCCGGACATATGAATTAATCTCCGCGGCCGGAGAAGAGCGTAAATTGTTTTTCGCATTTCTTATCGTGTCTATCGACGCTAGGTGTCACTCGATATTCATATTTATTAACGTGAAACTTGTTGATAAGTCCGTGCCTACTTTTCTCTGCGGTTGTCGATCAACAATTGAGTCAGATTAATTTTTTTTTTAAAATATACAAAAGTGAGAAAGCAATAATAGTAACTAAACTAAAATGTTTTCTAAAATATAATTTTCTTATTAATTTGATCTCTTTGTTGATACACTCACAAAAATCTCCGTAACGATGATCGGTAATAAAATGAAAAAAACGCGTTCTCGATACGGCGCTGACTAAATTAATGGTAAAAAATAAATCAAACAAAGAGGTTATTCCGACGCGGAATACTTATTGCAACAGCACGATGCATGAAGTCGTTATATATTAATCGATAATCTCTTTTTTTAAAAAATATTATTAGGAAATATAAAAATATAATTGTTAATTTTAGTTTATTTTACTATTTGTTTTTTTTAATCAACAATGTATATAATTATGTTCGCATTTTTTCGCTAAAATATGTTCACCACCGGCGACCTTCTTATCGTCATATCATCATTTTCGACTCAGAACAAACAAATATGTCTGAAAGAAATCGCGTCTCTCTCCAACGACAACGCGAGCAAATCAGCAGGAAAATACCTCTGAGAGTCCCCCTCCGTGCACTCGACGAACGTGGTTCCTTTATTAAAGTGACGTAAATGTACAATACGTATCACGGTAGCCGTGTACGGATATCTCCGTTGTGGTGAAATTTGACAGTCTATTTTCGGTCAAAGAGACCTTCAAAAATATTTTTTTTGTAATATAACTTAATAGATAACCAATTTAAATGTTTCCTCTTGGTATCTCTTAAAATCTGAATTTGGAAAGAAATTTCGGAACTGTCGTAAAAGCGTATTTTCTTCCATCGATATTCTCTCAAACCGAACACCAGCTCACTACTTTTACAGCTGCCTTCACTCGAATAAAGGGTTTTTTATTCTTGAACATTTTTTCATTTTTTTATACGCTCTCATCGTCCCGATACATTCGGTATACATACCGGTAAATCCCATTCGAAAAGTAGATATGATTCATCTAGTCTCCGTTTGGCATGAACCATATTGCGCTGTACTTTTCTGCCAAAAAGCACATATACGCGAAGAATGGATGGGCGAGCAAATTTCTAAAGACGTGTTATGAGAGGTCGTTACGATTTGCGACATATAGCGTGGTGGGTTGGATCCGGTTTCGCTCTTCAATAGCGATAACACGCTATTCTGCACCTCTACCAAAAATTCAAAAATACGTCAACAAGATTTTAAAAAATGCATTTTACTAAAAGTGAAAAATGTTTTATTCGGTAATCCATTCGCGTCTCTGCTTCTTAACGTGCCTGACTCTTGCCCTCGGCTTTTAATTAATCGAGATCGAAAGGAAAAGCTCGAAGAATCAAAAATGCGAAAAATTGATTTAAGCCTCATCGGAAACTGCGACGAAAGTTGCGAAAAAATAGCCGAAATGCTGGGGTGGAAGGAGGACTTTAAAAAAATGTTAGAGCCTATTCCCGTAACTAATGCATAAAAATTTGATTCACGTTACTATTTTTATAATTCGTTTTTTAAATGTTTTATTTTTATCGTAGCACTATTATAAAAATTTATTATAATAAAAATGAATTAAAAACATTCGTTTTATTTGTTTTACGCCTTTTTAAATTAAAAGTCGTGTCTTTATTTACGCTTATTTGTAAAAGCGTTAGAATTAAACGATGGTTGTCAAAACTTCTTATAGTGTCTTTCGCGCAGGAAGGGAGCGACGAGAGCTGACTCGTTCACGCATCGAGACACTACTCGTCGTTTCCGCATCGTCCGTCGAGAGATAGAGAGAATAATAGAACTCTATTACCATGTTTTCGATACACTCTCCTTCGAGGTCCGACAGCCGTTATCGAGGAGCCTTTATCAAAAATTATATATAAGTTGTTCCTCGACTCCACTAATACGTCATTTGGTTCTTCTTAACTTCTTTAGAAGTAAAAATATAATGAGAGCAGAACAACAGTGATTGAAGTATAAGAACAGAACTGTAATCTCGGACACTGCAATGTAGATACCTTTAAGAAAAATCTAACTGATGATCCTGACATATCCTCTAATTCATTCTCTATAAATACTAGTAATATATTCTTCCTAATCAACGCACTACAAACGAAATCTATATTGCTAATAGAGACGATATATTAGCAGATATAGCCAATTCCTTAAAGGTCCCACCTTACTGAATATTTCGGGCAGATAAGCTTCAATAAATGAATATACAATCGGTAACATGAACACTTCATCGGGGAAGCATGAGACAAATGTATACTGTTCAGAGATTCCTTAAGCGACGTTTTTTTCTGGAGCGCGGCCGATGTCACTTATACTGCACTGATTCGATACTATTTAGGGGAGGTTGCCACCTTCAAATTACAGTTTCTTGAAAGTTAATTAGTTAAATGGGGGGGTCGGAGAGTTGTCCTGGTGGGGTAACTCTTATATATCTAAAATTATTTATAATAAAACAACTACGGCCACCTCTGTCAGCCCAATGGTCTTAGCAGTAGTATTGGGTTATGATCTTTCGGGCGGATTGTTTCGATAGTATCTTATCTCTTGTTCGTATGAGCAAAATTATATTTTTAGTAGGCGTAAACTATCAAAAATTAATTTATAAACTACGCACGACTCTGAAACGGCAATATTACCTAAATAAAGTGATAAGTCGTGCGGTTTGCCGTTTGCGTTTCTCTATTATTTTTATATTTTGTGGTTCTTAGTGCTCTACAATTATTTTCATAGATTGAATATTAGAGGAGACTATTTATTATATTTATATTTTACAAAAACTCTTATGGTTATTGAATAATAGAAAATACACAATAGATAGAAACAGCTAGAACGATATATATTTATTATGTTAACTCTCTTATCCGATATGTAAGTGAAAGGTTAAACGAGTAATTTTTGGTTTGCACCAATACAGATAAACGCAGAGATCCATTAAGACTTAATATTTACAGGTCGATGACTTTTATATTCTTAAACAGAATGAGAATAACCTACAAATGGGCTTACGTATTCCACATACCATCATTATGTGTTTATGATTATTTGTCAGATTATAATATCAAATTATTTGACACCGTCACTCAAATTATTTACTTCATCTCTCACTCCACGTGAAGCCTTATTCGGTTTTTCATTACTCAAATACGATAGTGGACGTTTCGTAATTACGCTAGACGATCTCGGAGGGGATCAATCGAGGGCGGGGTTTTCCTCTACGGCGTCACTAATAATATAATGACGTTCTCGATTAGCCATAAAAAGGACCTCGACGCATCAAACGGATATTTTCAGGGGAAGAAATATCGTTAAGCGTATAAATTATTATATAAGTGGATTTCATTCCGTACCTAGTCGTTGAAGTACGTCGAGGTACTGAGTTAAAATTGTGAAAGAAAAAATTCTCAATTTTTCCCGAGTCGACTTTTGGAGAGCGATTTTGATTTAGACCTTTGTGAAGCTTTTATTAAACGCGTTGCCGATGAAACGTCATCTAATTGGAACCTATTATTCGCTTAAAGACGTCTAGCTTATAACCCGTAGAGTCATTTATTTTGGGCTTTTACGAAACGTCATTATATGACGACGACGTTTTCCGAGGTAATGGGGTCGTGAATATTTTTTTTTTTTTTTAACCTTAGTTCTCTAAATACACACAAGTTATTGGACTCGTAGAGAAATGCACTATTGTAAACGAGCAGATCTAAAACTATAAATAAAAGATTATATTTAATAATATAGTAAATTAAAGATAAATACATTCAGAATTTAAGAAAAAATTAGAATTCAAAGAAAAAAAAAATATATATCCATATGTGAATAACTGATATTATTTTATCGATTCTTTACAGACTTAGATCAGTAATTATTTTTTTTTTGGTTTCTCTCGGGCAAAAACACACTACGCTTACGAGGACCAAAATAATTATTTTGTCACCATCTCTCGGAAAGTATAGAGTAAAGTTATTTCGTGCCCCGCGTGAACCGTAGGAGGGTACGTAATATTTTTTACGCTAATTTTTAAAGGTGTAGCAAAAAATCGGCTCCAACGCCTAAGGAAAAGTGCATCTGCGTTGTTACATTTCATTAATTTTTGGTTTAGTTCCTGTAAATGTTTTTTTCTAGAAAACTGAATTTAAGGAGACAAATTAAAATAATAATAGTATAAGATAAGTACACTTGCCTCGAAAAAAAACTCGCTTAAATTTAAAGTATCTTATTATTTTTGGCACATCTCCCGAGAGTAAAAATGTTACGTTATTTTTGACCCGATCGAAACGTACGTGGGGAACTTTAAGATTTTCTTTACGTCGATATTTATAATTGATTGATATGGTCTTAATACCTGTTCTAATCTGTTTAATTTTTGTCTGTTCTGAAATTTTCAAAAATTTTTTAACTTAATTCAAAGCACAACAGTTCGTTTTTTTCTCAAAATACATAGTGAGTCTTCGAGTACTATTACCTAACGAGATCTATCGGGGGCGATAATCGGGCGGGGTTCCTCTACGGGTCACTATAATTAACGTGCGTTCTCGATTACCAATGAAAACCGACCTCCGACGATAAACGGCATATTTTTCAGAGAGTCGAACTGTTAGTGAAGCGTAATTAATTATGATATTAAAGTAGGTATATTTGCTTCATGTACGTCAGAGGCGTATAAATCAAGTCGAAGGTAATAAGTTAAAAAATTTTGAAAAAAATTTAAATTTTTCCCGAGAGGTCGACTTTTTTGGAGAGCGATTATAATTACATTTAAGACTGTTATCCTTTGAGTTCATTAACGGTTCGGATGAAAGCATGGCGAGCCGTAACTATTAAGGAACTATTATTCACGCTACGACGTTTCTATTTAAGTCTGGGAAAAAAGATGGTTCTAAATGCGTAGTAAGTCATTTACTTTGGGCTTTTACGAAGCGTCACTTACATGAAGAGGTATAATTCACACAGTAGGTAAAATGGCGCTTCGTGAGGGCAATAGTTTTTATTATTTTTTTTAATTTAGTTACTCTAAAATTATTTATCGTAGAAAATGGAATTTAAGGAAATAAACCTATAAAAAAAAATTAATCAGTAATAAATATGATAGACCTATAGATCATGATAAATGAATTTAAGATTTAAGAAATTAGAGAAGAAAAAAAAATAATATCAATATGTGAATAACTGATTTTATCAATTCTTCTAAGGATTAGATTCCGTAATTATTTTTGTTTTTTAGTCTATCCCAAATAAAAATCTTCGTTAACGGAACAATCAAAAATTTATTTGCACATCTCCGGTTAGGTAATGAGTAACGTTATTTAGTGCCCGAGTGAACCGTAGGAGGGTACCTTTTATTTTTTTTAGGCTATTTTAATGTAGCAAAAAATCGCTCAAAGCCTATAGGAATGGGTTCTTGCGTTGATTTTTTAATTAAATTTTCTCTGGTAAAGTCATTGATGTCTCTTATTTATTTTTCATATAAAGATTATCTGAATTCTCCTGAGACTAAATTAAAAATAATAATAGTATATGATAACTTGGAGTTAGGAGTACTTTCCTTAATAAGTGGTATTAAGGAATGTAAAAATTTATTTTGTCACATCTTCCGAGTAGTAATACGTCACGTTTCTTTGTGCCCGTCGATAGCGTGTAGTGGGGACCTTAAGATTTCTTTACGTCGATGTTTATATTAGGAATTGTTATTTCAGGTTTCCTTATCATTAATCTGTTTATTTTTCTCTATGTTCTTATTTTTCCTAATTTTTCATCATGAAACTCATCTGTGTAACTTTTTGTTCTTTTTCCTCCATAAATCCGATAATGACGTTCGCTCACTACTGGGAAGATACGCGTCCGGTGGGGGATCATTTCGAGCTGTCGCAAAAAAGTTCTTAATACTACCTCAGCGAATGCTCGCACTATACAAGAGGGAATCCCTGATAGAGATTTTCTCTCGGAAATTACATAGGTAAATACGACGATCCTCGAACGATCAATACTAATATTTCAGGTGCATTAGAAATATCGTTAGAACAGTAATTATATAACGATAAAAACTACTAAAATAACAGTGACAAGTACATAAATCAACTCCGCTTAAAACGTCCGGAACCGTAGCGGCGATGATGAATATCTCAAGAAAAAATCACATAAAGAAGTATGACTTAATAAAGTTGAAAAAAAAAATTTAAAACATTTTTTCGCGAGGTCGACTTTTTCTTGGAGATGCGATTGTATGATTTTAGAACCGTTATGGAGTTATAAAAACGGTTATTACCGATGACACGTCACATATCGACTATATATTACGCTTAAAAGATTCCTATCGACATTATATAACCCAGAGTAGATACATTTTATTGGGGCTTTTGTACGAAAACGTCCAACTATCATAATAGCACATGATGAACGTTATCCGAGGTAAATGGGCGCCGGTCGTGCATAAGGTGTTTATTTTTATTAATTTAGTTACCTCTATAACTTCAAATTACATACTGTAGAAGATGCAGGTTGATAAAGAGAGCTCAGAAGTAGAAAATATAAATTACAAGTTATATAGAATTATAACGCTAATAAGTATAGGCGCATAAACTAGATACAATAAGATAATCAGATACGAATCTATAATAAAGAAAATTAGAAGAAGAAAAAATAATATGACTATCCAACGTATGTGAATAACTGATGAATACAATTCTTTACGACTAGTTCCGTAATTATTTTTTTTGGTTTCTCTCGGAAATAACTCGCTTAAGGAACAAAAAATTATTTTGCACATCTTCGGAAAGTATAGAGTAAAGTTGTAATTTTAGTGCCTAATTTTTTGAACTTTCCTTTCACCGAGTGAAAACCGTAGGAGGGTTACTTTAATATTTTTTTACGCTAACTTTTTAAAGTGTACGCAAAAACCGCTCAAGGCCTATAGGCAAAAAGTGAGTCTTGCGTTGTTATCTTAATTAATTTTTGTTTAGTTACCTTTTAAAAATTATTTTCATAAGAAAGGTGAATTGAATGGAAAGTCGATCTTATGGAAATATAATCTTTATAGATTATATCAAACAGTAAATAAAAAACTTACTCATAAATTAAATCGCTTAAGGAACGAAAATTCATCTTCATCTGCAAAACAATTCCGAAAGCAAAATGTGTAACTAGAACATTATTTTTTGAACCTCCGAATCTGAATAAGCCGTAAGTGGGGAACTTCGTACAAGCATTGCTTTTAATGCATCGATATTTAATATTAGCGCGCGAAAACTGTGATAGTAACCGGCAGCACAGTAAAATACACATTATTAATATTATGATTAAAGAAGTGGGTATGCGGCGGTTCCAAGGTATTATTAAACCTCATACGTTTTAATCATAACATATTGTTTCATCGTGAATTTTCGCTTTTTTCGTCAAAATAGCCGATAGTGGACGTTTCTTAATTACCTAGAACGCAGCGTCGAGGGGATCAACTATCGTAGGTCAGCGGTTTCCTCTACGCTTGTGCGTCACTACTAATAAATGACGTTTTCTCGATTACATAAAAAAGAACTCGAACGAGCATACCTGGCTGCAATATTTTTCAGGGGATGAACTATAGTTTAATGCATATTGAATTAGTCTCTATAGTGACGTTTATTCTGTACCGCTTATAAGTCGAAGGTATCTACTTTCAGGTGTAGTAGAAGGTATTATAGTTAAAATTTGTAAAAAATAAAATTCATTGTTTTCCGCGGTCGAACCTTTTTTTTTGTATGTTCGGGAGAGGCGATTTCTGCTATTAGACTCTTGAGTTATAAAGACGTGTTTCTGATTCGAGCGTTACTAATATGACTTGTATGTTGTCTACGCTATCTGACGTTCTACGTAGCGATTAAATAATCTGTTCTATGAATGCGTAAGAGTTCCTCTTTTTTTTTGGGCTTCTTGACGAAAACGGTCACGTGTTGACTGAGCGAGGACGTTTCCGAAGGTAAATGGGCGTCCGTGCCAATATTTTTTTTATTATTCTTTTCATTTAGTTACCTCTAAAAATTATTTATCGTAGAAAATGGAATTTAAGCCGATACAAACTTACACGCTGTACAGTTAAACTCGCATTAGGAATTAACCTATATTCAAGATATACATTTAACGTTATATATAATATTGTGCACTCTCTATGATAAATAATTAACGCATTCTTATTTTAAGTGAAAAGTGTAAGAACGAAGGATAAGACAACAGATAAAAACTGTGGCACTGTTTGTGTCAATTTGATTTCACAATCATATCTTGAACTCGGACTTAGATTATCGGAGCATCTATTCTTATTTAATTCTGTTTTTTGTTACTCTCTGGTGAAAATAACTTGGACAGAGGAACCACGAAGAAACTTATTTTGCGTGAGCAACGCGATCTATCAGGGAAAGTATATTACCTAGTAAGGAAATGTAGTATAGCGTTGGTATAGGTTGAACTACGGCTTGATACAGCGACTCTAGAATAGGAGGGTACTTTTAGACTGGAATGTTTTAGGGTGTGGATCTGGATCTAGAGCATATGGAGTGTTAAATAGCTTCGTATAATGCTCAAATAATCGCTTCGGCAGAAGCCTATTGTTTCGAGATGAGAGATTTTCCTGAGCAGATTTAAAGTTTATAAAAATATCGTTATGGTTACCAGCGTTTCGACTTGCTCGCTAGCTTTACTTTAATCTGACAAAGGAAAAGGGTGCCCCTGGAACCTTAAAAGTTATAAAATTGCAGAGAAGTTAGTAATACTTGTATTATCAAGGCTACGTTGGCATCAACCGTCGATATTACCACTCTCGCTTACAGGCAAATCCGAAAAGTTTAGTCTTAGCACGTCTGCCACAGACAAGTAAATCGTCTCAACGGTGTAATTCGTCCTTGGTCGGTTCCCGTGGTAATGAATAGCAGAGATAGCGGTGGTGAACGATTTTGTTAGATTCTTTTATGGTGCGATGTTTTGATAATATAAGGCAGATATTGTATCTTGAGCATGCGTGTATCGATATCTATCATCCGCAGAGATCAGTCTCGAATTTTGGTCTTATGTTTTATTTTTGTAGTATCGCAATATCGGCTATATACTGTACATCTCGAATGTTCATCCGTGTTGGACTAGCATATTCTCGGCGTTTCTCGTAAATGGTCTTCTCTCTCATATATCATTACATTTTAGTTCAATCATATTCGAAGGTAAAGCAGTCTTAGCAATATCACTCGGGGGCGTATTCATCGGGTACAGTCTCTTCTCTCTCAAAGCCCGTGGTGGGCTACACTATTTATATAACTGATGTTGCTGCTTCTGACTCAGCGCTGATAGATAATGCGTAACGGACATTAAACGAAGAAAGTGGCAACTTATATCTCAGAATGAAGAACTCAATCGGTGTAAGGCGTATGCTCTTTTTATTTTTATCTCACCTAGAAGGTGGAGGTGTAGGTTTTTTCCTTTCATGTTCTCCCGTATCTTGCGTTCTCCACGTAAGGGAGGATGAATTAGTGAGTAAATTTTAGTTAATATTTCTTTATGGCTACAATAAATATATATATCTTCTACAGATATAGTTCGCGGGCTAGTTCATGAGCGTTTTTATAGAGGGAGTGCGATGATATGATTTAGGGACCTTGAAATTTTCGTCGTTATTTTAAGACACAAAGCTGCTATGAACACGTCCATATAGAGACACTATTACTTTCATTGGTTTTCCGTCAAGAGTTTTCGTAGACCTTCTATGACGACGCGTGCGAGAGAGGTCAATTTATTATTGGGTTATACACAGAGCGGTCCACTATATAGGCGGAGTGGACCGCTGGTCGAGGTAAGTGGGGCCGCTGATGTCATTCATTTTTCTCGTTGTAGTCTCCTCTTATTTAGCTCTATACCTCTTTCACAATTGTTTCTCAGAACCTACGAGATTTGGTTTTTTGTCACGAGGCGGACGACAAAACTCTAGAGAAAGTATATATATAATAATAAATTAACGACTGATGTGAAGACTCGAAATTACAATTTTCGATTTTTTACCTCGGAGAAATACAGATACGACGTACAAGAATAGCTCAATGTACGCTTAATTGAATAATATATTCGCTATTATTTCACTCTTCGCATCTGAACGGTACTAATTAGCCCCGGTAACTTGGTATTTCTCTGTCTATGATGTTGACTCTGCGCGAATGGTACAAATAACTCTGGCATAGTGACGAACATACAATCGTGTCAGAATTTAGATATATTTAATGGGCAACTCTCGAAAGAGCTAGTTTTGTAGAAAAAAGCTGTATTTGGCTGGCAGAAGGGAAATTAGCTTATAGACGGTTAAGAAGTCTCACGCGCTGATGTGTTCCTAAAATGTGTAGGAGGAGAACGTGTTTTTAACAATACTCACATCTGATTTCGAGCCGCATTAAAGATATGATCGCAAAAAGCGAATAAAAATTCTTCAAATTTAAGTATATACGGGATAGATTTTGTGTTCTTATAGAGAATATTTTTTTTTATATATTTTACATTTTGTATTAGTTAATCTCTTAATCCAAACAATTGATGGTGGTTACGAGACGCAAAAATCGTTAATTTAAAGAAAAAAAGGGAATAAAAAACCGATTCTAGAAAGAAAATATTTCGCAACAAAGTATTCGCTTGGCTTTGTACGACGTGCGTTTTAAAGCATCCCAGGAAGGTCGACTATCGCGCCCACTTTTTCGCTTTGATATTAGCCTGGATAAAATTAGCAAAATTCGTCGATGGGTCCATGCGCGCTAGGGAGGAACTAAAATTAGTAGTCAATACCTCCTACGAGTATTTACGTTTCCACGATTACGTCATTTACGGGAATGCGTTGATCCGTTGGCCCGAACTAACTCTGAGAGAACGCGCGCGCGGTAAAATCGGCATTAAAAATTTCCAAATGGAATCGGAAAATTTAATTAAACCCCTGTTTTTCCTATACGCCCGTCAAGACGAGTTAGAGGAAACGGAATTTTCGACCATAAAGAGATATTCCGCTACGCGTTTCAACTTTTATCGACGAAGAATAATTACTTAGAAACACGATTGCGGGATTGCGAAGTCCCTTTCGAGCGGCCATACGAGAGGGTGGTTTCCGACATAAACGAAGGATTGAAAGAAACCGTCATCGAGGGGATCGTTGAAACGGTAAAGAATCTCGAGAAAAAAGGGTTTAATCTCCGTGTTTGACGATTCGTATATTTTTCTTCTTCTTCAAAATAAGAAATTTTTCGACGTCATCTCCTCCTTCTTTCAGTCATTTACGGACATTCTATTTCGATAACATTTCCATTAACGTTTCCTTTTTTTCGTTTCTTAATTGGCCGTACCAATTTTTTTTATAGGAAAATCAAATTTTTGAACGAAATAATAAATTAATTAAAATAATCTAAAAAAGAATTTAATCATAACCTAATTAAATTATTACGTCTCAAATTAAATAAAAAATAATCAATTTTTTATATCAGATTTTGTTATATAAAAAGCGGCGGAGGACGGGCCGCTTATCAATCTCGCACGAGCAGCAGTAGCGATGTCAAATCCGAGCATGTCTGAAAATATTGTCGCACCACCGTCGACGACGACGACGATCGATGAATGACGCACCAACCAAGGAGGAGAAAACCCCTTCGACCCTCGGCGTCACACTCAACGACGACGACGATGTGGTTTCCTTTATCAAAAGCGGAAAGTGTAAAAACGTAATCACGTTAGCGGGCGCTGGGGTCTCTACTTCGGCGATAATTCCTCGCTATTTACTTTCGTACCCCGAACTGTTAAAAAATGGGGCAAAATACGACGTAACCGAAGAGCTGATAGATCACCCCTGCAATATATTATTCACCCAATTTTATCAACGGAATCCAAAACCGCTCTTGAAACTGGCTCAAGAATTTTACTCGACGGAACTTAAACCGACTCCCGCGAACTATTTCATCAAACTTCTTCACGAAAAAGGAATTTTGCTACGAAATTATACTATAAATTTAGACGGCCTGGATGTAGTAGCGGGAACCCCCGCCGAAAAAGTTGTACCGTTATACGGCTCGTTCCAAACGGCTCGTTGTCTTTTATGCCGAAAAGAGTATACTCGAGAATGGATGGAAAACGAAATCTCGACGATGACGGATAGCACTCCCCCCGCGTGTTCGGCTTGCGAAAATGGTGTGGTGAAACCTGACGTATTATTCGCGATGGAGCCTTTGCCTCCACGATATATGAGATTTCTAGAAGACTTTCAAAGATGCGATTTACTAATCATAATCGGATCCACTCTAGTCGATTACGCTTTCAGATTTTTGAATGATAAGGTGCCCGATACTTGCCCTCGGATTTTAATTAATCCAGAACCCGTCAAGGGATTTCCATCGATAAACGAAACTAACCGAGTTTTAGATTCGTGCGCCCATATAAGCCTCATCGGTGACTGCGACGAAATGTGCTCTCGCTTGGCCGAGAAACTAGGAGGGTGGAGAAGCGACGTACAACAAAATACGAACGAATCTTTAAAAACTGATCTTTGAAATTTTTGTTAAAAACGTACTGTAAGAATGTATTAAGCTTCAATGATTCTGTATTTTATATAATAATATAATATAATTATAATAAAATGGTTTTAAAAAAAACTACTGTTTTTTTTTTCATTTTTTTTATTTCTCTATTTATTATACGCCAGCGCCTCGTAGGAATAAGCGACGTTGATGAGGATTAATCTCGAAGGATCAAGGGATTTAAAAACGTTTCGGAACAGAAAAACAAAACC
>JABUQX010050028.1:0-14651 GCA_015478945.1 Trachelipus rathkii
CAGTAAAAGTAACTAACATTGCATACAGAACGTAACCTATTCACACTTTTCAAACATATCTCTAACATATCATTGTTATTTTTACATTAACATTGTAATATTTAACAAATTTATCATAACCTTACCTAATTATCATACAGACCAACGAACATATGCTAAGGTAACAAAGTTTTCACTTCAATAAAGCTAACATATCATAACCTGAACTAAGAATATAATATACAACGACAAACCTAACATACCTCACGTATGAATAATCTGCTAACATTCACAAATATATCCCCACTTTTCCAACATATCATCAGCAACTAATGCAGCATTATCTAACAAAATCCCTTAACAAAGTGTCCAATCTATCAAAGATACCAGCATCTTGAACTATGAATAAACGTAGACATTAGCAAAATTCTCGACCAAACCTAAAATTACTCAGCAAAAGCTTAACCTAAGCCCACGTTTCTAACACATCATCACCAGCTAACACAGTAATATCTTCAAAACTTATCATTTCTCTAACAAATCTGTGTTAATTTCACTTTGTCATAGTAATGTTTAACAAATTGTAACATAAATTAAACATAGCCTAACATAGCTATCACATAGACACCTAAAGGGCTGTGCCCTTATGTATCCGCTTACACCCCCCTTCGAGGTACCCCGAAATGGGTCTTCATGCATCTCTCTGGGAGTGATCTCCAAGTAGTGGGACTCGTCACTGAAAATTGTTTGGTTATGTATAGTAAAGATTGAGATTTTATGTTGATGAGTGAGCGCATTCGTGAAAGCTTTTGTATAAACATGAAAGTAACCCTAATGATAAGCCTACCGTGTAAGCCTAACTGTCTGTGTCATATAGCCTCAAGCCTTGGTAAGTATGGAAGTTAGGTTTTGTGATGCAATGGTAGTTACTTTACCGATATTAATCAGTGTACTTTGTTAGTGTTGGCTGTTTATTCGGACGTAAGGTATGTTAGGTTCTTAGTTTAGGTGATATTATGTTAGCTTTACGGATGTTAAAACTTTGTTATGCTAGCGTTTATTCGTCGTTCAATATGTTAGTTAGGTTATGATATGACAAATATTACTATGTTAATATTAAATTAACATTGATATGGCATAGATATGATAGAAAATGGGAGATAGGCTAAGTTTTATGGTCAATGTTAGTTACTTACGTTTTGTTAAATATTACTATGCCAATGTGAAATTAACACTGATTTGTTAGAGAAATGATAAGTTTTGTAAGATATTACTGTGTTAGCTGGTGATGATGTGTTAGAAACGTGGGCTTAGGTTAGGTTTTTGCTGAGTAATGTTAGGTTTGACCAAAAATTTTGCTAATGTCTACGTTTATTCATAGTTCAAAATGATGTTATATTTGATATGCGTGACACTTTGATGAAGGTAGTATCAATTCATAGTTCAAGATGCTGGTATCTTTGATAGATTGGACACTTTGTTAAGGGTTTTTGTTAGATAATACTTTAGCTGCTGATGATATGTTGGAAAAGTGGGGATAGATTAAGTTTTGTATGTACTGTTAGCTGCTTTACCGTTTTGAAGTAAGGGAACACTTGTGAATGTTAGTAGCTTATTCATACGTGAGGTGTGTTAGGTTTGTCGTTGTACATTATATTCTTAGTTCAGGATTTATGATATGTTGGCTTTATTGATGTGAAAACTTTGTTACCTTAGCATATATTCGTTGGTCTGTATGATAATTAGGTAAGGTTATGATAAATTTTTGTTAAATGTTACTATGTTAATGTAAAAATAACAATGATATGTTAGAGATATGTTTGAAAAAGTGTGAATAGGTTACGTTTTGTATGCAATGTTAGTTAATGTACTGTTGTTAAGTATGGAACATTGTTGTTGTTAGCAGCTTATTCACGCATAAGGTATGTTAAGGTTTGTCGTTGTACATTACATTCTTGGATCAGGTTAGGATATGTTAACTTTATTGATGTGTAAACTTTGTTACGTTAGCATATATTCGTTGGTCAGTAGTATGTTAATTAGGTAAGATTATGCTAAATCGAATCAATAGATCAATAGATTAATAGATCCAATAGATCAATAGATCAGAGGGGAAGGGTGGGTGGTTTGATTTACTGATTTACTGCTTTAGGATCAGTAAACTATTGTACTTTACTATGAAATTTTATTCAAAGAACTTTATTTTTATGTTATTTGGATAAAACTTTGTTATGTTTGCAATTATCTGTTGGGGATTATGATAGTTAGGTAAGGTTATGATAAATTTTGTTAAATCTTACTATACTAATGTAAAAAAAAAAAACTTTGTTACATAGCTTTTCTCATTTATTCAGTTGAAGTATGATAATTAGGTAGGGTTATAGTAATTTTTCTTGCTAAATATTAGATTGTCTATGTATTGGCTATGTTGAAGTATGTTTAATTTATGTTACGTTTGTTAAATATTACTATGGCAAATTAACACTGATTTGTAAGAGAAATGATAAGTTTCGTAAGTATTACTGTTTGCTGGTGATGTTAGAAACGTGGGCTTAGGTTAAGGTTTTGCTGAGTAATGTTAGCTTGGTCAGAAATTTTGCTAATGGTCTACGTTTATTCATAGTTCAAGATGTTGGTATCTTTGATAGATTGGACACTTTGTTAAGGATTTTGTTAGATAATACTGCAGTAGCTGTTGCTGATATGTGTTGGAAAAGTGGGGATAGATTGAGTTTTGTACGCACTGTTAGCTACTTTACCTTTGATGAGTAGGGAACTTTGTGAATGTTAGCAGATTGTTCATACGTGAGGTAGTTAGGTTGTCGTTGTACATTATATTCTTAGTTTCAGGTTATGATATATTAGCTTTATTGATGTGAAAACTTTTATGTCAACATATATTCGAGGGTTGGTCTGTATAATAAATATGTAAAGGGATTTATGATAAAATGTTTGTTAAATATTGCTATGTTAGGTAAAAATACCAATGATATGTTACAAATACGTCTGAAGGTTTGAACAGGTTACGTTCTGTATGCATGTTAGTTCCTTTACTGCTGTTAAGTATGGAACTTTGTTAAATGTTAGCTGGTTATTCGTGCGTAAAGGTATGTTAGGTTTGTCGTTGTACATTATATTCTTAGTTCAGGTTGTGGCCGCGTTAGCTTTGTGATGTGAAAACTTTGTTAGGTTGGCATATATTCGTTGATCTGTAATGTTAGATAGGTTAGATTATGATAAATTTTGTTAAATATTTCTATGATACTATTTTAATGTAAAAATAATAATGATATGTAAGAGATATGTTTGAAAAAAAGTGTGAATAGGTTACGTTCTGTAAAGTTAGTTACTTTACTGTTAAGTAAACTTTGTTAATATTAGATTTTTCGTGTTGGAGTATATTTGGGGTTTGTCGTTGGCATTATATTCTTAGTTCAGGTTATGATATGTTAGCTTTGATGATGTGAAAACTTTGTTACGTTAGCTTTTATTCGTTGGTCAGTATAAAGAACATTTTTGTGCTATGTTTATCGAAATGATACTCGAAATAACTTGAATCGATAGATCAACAGATCAATAGATCATTGAAGAAGAGTGGGAGGGGAGGGAAGGGTGGGTGGGAGGGAAGGGGAGGGGTGGGTGGTTTGATTTACTGATTTACTGATTTACTGCGTTAGAATGTTAAACTGTACTAACAATAGCTATAGCCAAGAATTTATTTTTATGTTATGTTTACGCAATTCTTTGTGGATTATGATAGTTAGGTAGGTTATGATAAATTTTTGTTAAATATTACCATGTTACTGTAAAATTAACATTGATATGTTAGAATATGCTCACTGAAAATGTGTGAATAGGTTATGTTTTGTATGCTATGTTAGTCACTTTACCATTGTTAAGTATGGAACTTTGTTAATAGCTGTTTATTCATGCTTAAAGCGCATTAGGTTTGTCGTTGTACAGTATTTTCTTAGTTCAGGTTATATTATAATGTTAGCTTTATTAATGTGAAAAACTTTTTGTTACGTTAGCTTATATTCGTTGGTCAGTATATAAAGAGTTTATTTTTATGTTATGTTTATCCAGAATGATACTCGAAATGTGACCTGAATCAACAGATCAATATATCAACAGATCACTAGATCATGGATGGGTGGGAGGAGTGGGGTGGGTGGGATTTACAGATTTACTGATTTACTGCTTTAGAATTTATCTAGAAACACAAATTTTGATTTATAAATATAAAAATAATAAAGATTTTAGGAAAAAATATATTTTAAACAAAATAAAATAAAAATAAATAAAAGTTTTGTGCTATCTTATACAAAATATGATAGGAATCAATAGATCAATAGATCCAATAGATCATGAATGGGTGGAAGGGGTGAGGTGGGTGGTTTGATTTACTGTTTTACTGATTTGGGGTGTGTAAACACGCAAATTTTTCAAGTTATAAACATAAAAAGAATAAATATTTTGGTAAAAAATATATTTTTAAACAAAATAAAATAAAAATAATTAATTTTATGTTATACAGAATATGACTTGAATCAATAAATCAATAGATCGTGGATCAATAGATCATGGATGGTGGGAGGGGGGTGGTTTGATTTACTGTTTAATTTACTGATTTACTGCTTAAGGGTGTGTAAAAACGCGAATTTTTACGTTATAAACACGAAAGGCATAAATATTTTAGTAAAAAAATGTTTTAAGCAAATAAAACAGAAAATAAATAAAAATTTGAAAAAATAAATAGTAAAATATAAAAAAATAATTAATATTTGAAAATAATACCCTTGGGAGTAGCTCATGCTCTTCCTCCAGTCTTATTTATCCTTCCTCTTCTTTGCTCTCAAATTTCAAATCCTTCTATGTCACTTGCTCTCCAAATTTCATCTTCTATGTCACTTTTCAATGTTTTGAGGGCTCAGCCCCTACACCATATGAACGTAGCGACACGTAACCTCACGACGTTGAGATTACCTTATAAGAAGATGTACTTAAATTTCATTTTCTACGCCAATTTCATGGTATTGGGGCACAGAAACAACACCATATGGGCGGGTGTCACGTTACCTCTTCTGTATCGAGGATACATTTTAAGAAGGGTGTATACCAAATTTCATCCTTCTACATTTGCAAGGTATTGGGGCTCAGCCCAACACCAATGAGCATAGTGTCACTTTACCTCTTCTATATCGAGGATACATTATAAGAAGGAGGTGTATACCATTTCATCGTTCTACGGTCATTTCCTACTTGGAGGGTGGCCAGCACCGTGTCAAGTTTGAGGAGATACCATGTTGTAAACTCCAACAGTTGCTTGCTAGGTTTGGGTGGTGGTGCTTGGGAGGTGCGAGCTGTGCGATGCGATGCGTGCTGGGTGATGGTGCAGCCAGCTCGGTCTATGCTGAACTGCGTTATGAATATTAATTATTTTTACTTATTTATTTATTTATTTATTTATTTATTTATTTATTTATTTTATTTATTTTTCCTTCTTTATTTTTACGGTGCTAACATTACGTTTTTCTTTTTTTGACTCAAATTTAAAACACTAGTTTGCCTTTCCCGGATATATATATATATATATATATATATATATATATATATATATATATATATATATATATATATATATATATATCTTTCTTTATAACTCTTACTATATATATATGCGCAGAAAAGGCTCATGCAACTCGATACCTCACTACTGACAATGACAATGGCATGGTGGGTCCTCCCCCAGAACCGTAGGTTGATAGAGTGTGAGGCCAATTTTGGCCAGGGTCTCCTGAAGTGGGGTTCGGAGGTTCAGGCGCTGCAAATACGTGTTGGTACATTTTATTGCGAAGTGATGGCCGAGGGAAGTGTTGGGTCTGTCTCAATACCGTGTATGACCTCTGGCACGGATGACTACCTGACACCGTCCTGGCCTCGATGATTGGGCGAATGTCCTGGACAGTGATTTGATCGCATACTTCATTCAGTGCCTGTCGCAGGTCCGGGAGGGTCCGTAAAGTGGGTTACAGCTGTCGGATCCGACGTTTCAGAGATATCCCACAAATGTTCGATTGGATTGAGGTCCGAACTATATGCTGGTCACTCAACGAAATAATTTGAACCGTCTAAGGTAGTCGTTCACTCATTGGGCCATGTGTGGTCTTGCATTGTCATGCATTATAATGTAGGGGGCATATGGCACGACATATGGTTCGAGGGTGTCTGTGATATACCTTACGGCTGTAAGAGCGTCTCCATCGAAGATGTGTGCAACTCCGTAGGCCCCGATAAAGAGATACCTCCCCAGCCATAACTGACCCACCTCCAAATGGCAGCACCTGCAGCACATATTGCATTGCGAGAACCTCTCCGTCGGTCGTCAGTATACTCTAGCACGCCTGTCCAGGCGCACAGAGACACTTTCGACTCGTCCGTAAAGAGCACCTTTGCCCAATCGTCGACCGTCCAATGGATGTGTTCGCGGGCAAATGCAGTCACGCCCTTTGATGTGCCGTGGTGTGCGGTGGACCTATGGCAGACCCTCCGGGGCTGGTAATTATGCTCCGCAAGGAGCGTCGACGCCTGTCACTCACCCCGGTGTCGTGTAGCTCTGCCAGCTGTATCACCCGCAGATATCGTGCCGTTGCGTTGCGCTCTCGCTTATGCACGCAGACGCATGTAAATCGATCTTTCCACGGGTGTGTCGTGGCCTTGGGCTACCTTGTCCTCGCCGGCGATTATGTATCACGGTTTCCTGGTACAGTTGGATCACCCGTCCAATCGTTGTGTGAGCTACACCGAACCGTCAACCAAGTATCCGGTACCAGTGTCCTTCGGCGTGGAGTGTTGTTATCTACACGCACTGACCTCTTGACAGTTGACGCACTATCCTACCATGTTTATCGGAGTCGCTTCGTACGTGAATGATCCCTCGCTTGATTATACCCCCGACATAAACCCATCCCCACCTCTCCCAGGTCTAGTTACGTGGTTTATGTTTTCCTAAATTTATCGTGGTGACGGCTCCAATACTGCAACAAATTCTCTGCGGTGTGGTTACATAGTTACACTGATGCTGTTGTTTGTGTTCTGTGCTGGTGTGGAGTTTCATGGGGTTAGGGCCTTCCCGTTCTTGAGTGACATTTACCTTAGTGGTGCGTTATTTTTGACGAGTAGTATATATAGAGGACAAATCAAGTATAACAATAATCCTATCGAATCGTTAGAAAATATATTATCCGAAATTAATTTAATCTTATTATCGTTATATCGACTGACACCGGAAGTCAACTATTACCCAAATTACTGCTATTACTACATGAACTTTCTTCAAAAACTCTTAATATTTAAAAGCACTATTCCACACGACGACATCCCGCTCAGCTTCCCCCTTCAGGCATAATAGACAGAGGAAGATGATGTGCTGGGCAGAACTTTGTTCGTTTTTCCCAGGCCATGGAAAAATGAGAATAATGATTGGAAGCATTTTAAAAAAATTTCAAGCTGTTTTCAAATATGGATGTGAGCATTTTTTCTCGCTGGAAACCGTTTTATATAATACGATTTTAAAGAGAAGGATAAGGAAATTCAAAAAATTTAAATAATAATTGAAAGTCACAAGCTCAAAGAAGAAAGTAAAACTGGACAAAGTTTAATGGGTTATGGGTTTAAGCTAATAGAGCAGGTATATCCTACTTACCTTGAATCAACTTTTGAGATTAATCCTTCCCCCCTCAAATAAAATAAAAAATATATTGGAGGAGGTTTATACTATATAAAATAAGTTATTTAATATCCTTGTTTCTCAAATTAGAATATTCCAGAATTTTATCCAGAAATATCCGATTATTAACGCATAATTTAAGAATGAGGCGAAGCAACGCATACAAAAAAAGGAGCACTTATACTATATATTACATATTTATATTTTTATTAATGATTAAACAGATTGAGTTGAAAAAATGAAAAGTGAAATATCCTATGTTAATGTTAGCATTTCATGATGCTAACAAAATATATGCATGTTTATTTTTTTAAAATATTAAATCTATAATCAAATATTAAGCTTTAATTGCCAAAACAGTATTACTCCAATCTAGTTGAAATATAAATTAGAAAAATAAATCTTATTTACTTTCATTGTAATAAAAAAAAATTTCCGTCGTCGCTTTTATATATTTTCGTCTTTAGGGTGAATTATTTTAGTTTCCATGTACGGTAATTCCATGTCTTCGGATTATAAACAAACATTTTTCTCTATAGGAAAAAGTTCAAAGCAAATAGTTGAGCGGTGTACGCAATATAACTTAAGAAATTAGTACTCCTATGCCAACGACTCCATTCTTCATTATTCCTTTCAATTTAAGAGATGCCCTGTCCCACCCAGCGGCAAATAACCCATGTTTGGAAGGGTGGCCATTGACCAACTATTTTCTGACCTTTTTAGAATTTCTAATTTGGGCATGGAAAACGTGGTTGTTTTAAATGCCTCAATAGTTCAGTCCCTTCATCTTTCTACTCGAGAAAATCTTCAAGTCAACTTCACTACTTGCCAACAAAATTTCTTATACTTCATTGAGCTGTTCCATTTCGGCTTACCCCTTCTTTACTATATTCACCTCTGACATTCTTAAACCAATATGTCTCTAGTTCATTAAATGTACTGTACATGTATACTCATCTCAGAGCCTATCTTGCAATCATATGCCACAATATTTTCTCCAATCCACTCCAATTTATTATCTTTTAATTTCTAATCTATCTTTGATCTTAATCCCACAAATGAATCATAGGTTTTTCACTTTCTAAAATTCAATTGAACGGTAAAAAATTTGTCTTATAGTACACAAGATCAGAAAGATAGAAATTTAACTTTATGTAACCTATAGATATAAACAACATTTTTTTTAGTTTTCTTTTGATTGGTGGGGTAAGTATTTTTTTAGACAGTTCAACTTTGTTTCCCCATCTTTGTACTCGGGTTTCATATATATATATATATTATATAATAAATATATATATATATATATATATATATATAATATTCATGAAATCTCTTTATACAGTATTAAATTATTCCTAATCTTTCTTACTATTGATATATACAATGTATACAATATAATATATTATATATTATCATATTTATATATATGTGTGTGTGTTGTGTGTCAAGTTACTGTAATTCCTAAAATTCCTGGTTTCTGCAAAGCAAATACTTTCGCTCATTCTGAAATCCAATGTTTTATACCAACATATATTTCCAAATCCATTCACAAATATTTAAAAATCTTCTTTTATATTTTCTCCTTACTTCCTATTTCGATATTTTTCTTCATTGTTTTTATTTTTTTGATGGCAAATATGGGACACTCAATTCTAACGTACTTATATGCAAAACATGTATATGCTTCCATGTCGGTTCCATCCGTTTTCCCTATTAATGATCTTTGGAATTATAATCAATGATAAAGGACCTAAAAAACACATAATATCATTCAAACTTATTCCTAAAACATCTCGCTTCCATCATCTTTTGATTTTAACACAAGTTTTGTTGTTATTGCATTTACTGCTTCGGTGAAGGATTTCTAAATCGACTTCCTTCCACAACTTTCATTTTTTAATAGAATATACTTAGTATCTTATTTGTTCAATATATATATAATAGTATATATATATATTATATATATATATATTTTTGATAGTGTGAATAAGATAATATATATATATAATATATATATATATATATATATATATATATATTATATATATAATATATACTATATATCTTTATCTAATATCTATATATATATATAGTATATCTATATATTATATATATATATATATATATATAAATATATATATATATATATATATATATATATATAATATATATATATATATATATCAAAAATAAATATATATATTATTATTATAGAAAAATGATAATTGTAATAATAATAAACAAATAAAACAAAAAATAGAATAAAAATAATAAAAAGTATAAAATAAAAAATAATAATAATAATAATAATAATAATAATAATAATAATAATAATAATAATACATAATAATATAATAAATGAATAATATAATATATAATAATAATATAATAATAATAAAAATAAATAAAATAAAGATAACATAACTAATAATATAATAATAATAATAAATAATAATCATAATAATCAAAATAATAATATAAATGAATAATAAAATCATATAATAATAATAATCAATAATAATAATAAACATAAAATAAAAATAAACATAAAAATAAACATAAAAGAAGAGAAGAAGAAGAAGAAGAAGAAGAAGAAAGAAGAAGAAGAAAAGACAGAAGAAGAAGAAGAAGAAGAAGAAGAAGAAGAAGAAAGAAGAAGAAGAAGAAGAAGAAAAAAAGAAGAAGAAGAAGAAGAAGAAGAAAAGAAGAAGAAGAAGAAGAAGAAGAAGAAGAAGAAAGAAGAAGAAGAAGAAGGAAGAAGAAGAGAAAAGAGAAGAAGAAAGAAGAAGAAGAATGATAATTAAATAAGAATACTAATAAAAATATTATTATAGATTGGTTATTATTCTTCGTTTGCCTCAAATTCCCTCACTCTAGACAAAGCAAATTTCACCCTAACGAAATCACGGAGGGCCATCTTATATAAGCGCTTAGATGAGTGGAATAATCTCCCTAAAAATGCTCAGATAATCTGACAAGTTTTTTTTCGTAGCAATATTAGAAACTCTCTTATAATCCAAATACTGACGAGGCATTCCCTAGTTGGTTACGTCTATTACTACGAAGAATGGCGATAATTCCTATAGATGATCATCATTATTAAGAGTGTTATCATAGTTTTCCGTATTAGTTACAACGACAAGGCTAATAACGATTTGATGGTATGAGTACCAGTATAATTATTATTATTATTATTATTATTATTATTATTATTATTATTATTATTATTCTACTTATTTTATTAAATAAGTATAGTAGTAGTAGTATAGTAGTAATAGTAAAGTAGTAAGTAGTAGTAGTAGTGAGTAGTAGTAGTAGAGGGTTGAATTGAGTATTGGTATTAATTATTATTATTATTATTATATTATTATTATTATTATTATTATTATTATTATTATTATTATTATTATTATTATTATTATTATTATTATTATTATTATTATTATTATTATTATTATTATTATTAGCTGTAGTTGTAGGGGTATTATTATTATTATTATTATTATTATTATTATTTAATTATTAATCATGTATTATTATTGTCTATTAAATATTTATTAGTAATTTTTTTTTTTTTTTTTTTTTTTTTTTTTTTTTTTTTTTTTTTTTTTTTTTTTTTTTTTTTTTTTTTTTTTTTTTTTGATTAAATAAGAATAAGAGTATGTGGTTGTAGTGGTATTTGCTTATTACTTTTTTTTAATTAATATTATATTATTATTAGTAAGTCAGTAGTAGTAAAGGGCATATTGGACCTAAAACTGACCGCGACCTTTTTTGAACCTTTTTTTCTGACCGCGACCTTTTTGGGCTTGACTTTTTGGGCAAAGCCAATTTTTACTCCTTTTTTTGGGCCTTGACTTTTTTGAGGAACCCGATTTTTGAGAACCGGATTTTTTGAGAACCCGGAATTTTTGAGAACCCGGACTTTTTGAGAACCCGGATTTTTTGAGAACCCGGATTTTTTGAGAACCCAGATTTTTGAGAACCCAAATTTTTGAGAACCCAAATTTTTTTGAGAACCAAAATTTTTTGAGACCCCCAAATTTTGAGAACCCTAATTTTTTTGAGAACCCTTTTGGCAACCATAATTTTTTTCGGAGAACCCTAATTTTTGCAACCCTTCGATAGAAGGGTTGCGCCAAACGGTTGCGTAAGCAACCGTTGTACATATGTCCCCTCTAATTTTTCGACCAAACTTTGTCCATCCATGGGTTCATTTGGACCCACGTTATTTTTTTTGTCCTTCAATGGGTCAATTTTTTTGAACCCACCTAAATTTATTGTCCTTCTTTAAAGGCTTAGCCCTTGTTGATGTCTTAACCTGTTGACCATGAATATTTAGGCCTTGACCTTGCCATAATACCATGGGTCATTTTTGGCCCACGCCAATTTTTTGGCCACTCGTGGTCCACCCGTCACAATTTCGTTCCTAACTTGAACGAATGTATGGATCTATCCTAACTTGAACACCTACGCACACACTCATTTCCACATCAGCACACACACACACACACACAACACACACAACACACACACACACATTTTTTACACTTATACAGATCATTTCACTATGACACCTATACCACATTCACTATACACTTACAATTTATCCCATAGACTACTTACATTTATCAACTTAATACATTCACGTCCAAACACACACCAACTCCTTTGGTCTTCCATGGCGTCAATTTTGGAACCCACGGCTAATTTTTTGTCCTTCTTAGGGACTTTGCCTTTTTTGATGTCTAATCCTTTTGGTATTCTGCGTACAATTTCGACTTTGCCTGTTGCCAGTCTACCTTCCGAATCAAATTTGGGCACCCTCATAAACTAGAATGTGAACCTTTGAATGGTTCAACCATAACGATTCTAGTGGTGTTTCTTACTAGAGTTCTATGACGTATTAGATGAGCTGCCAGGTGAGTGCCAGGTGAGGGCCAAGTGAGGTGGCCAATGAGTGCGCAATGAGTGCCAAGTTGAGTGCCATGGAAGTGCCAAGTGAGTGCACATAGTGCCAAGTGGAGTGCCACATAGTGCCAATGAGTGCCACCAACTTTTTTCAAGCTTTTCCTAGCCTCCCCTGAGCTAGAATAGCCCTCAATATGGGTATCTACCCCTCAGTTTATAAGGTATGAGGAATCGAATGGTGTATATTACAAACTGATAATATGCTTCCTAATACGCGATTAATATTTTTTTAACAATTATAGAATGACAAAGTATATATCTAAAGAGCTACACATTTGAGACTAGTGACGCAACGTTCACGAGTCCGCGTCCGCCAGGCCAGCCCCTCCGCGTAAGACCGCCGCGCGGCGCCCTCGGCGCAATCATAACCGCCCCGCGTGCGCCCCGCAGGCCCAATTTTCCGCGTAACCGCCGCCCGCCGTGCGCATTTCCGCAGGCGCAATATTTTCGCGTAACCGCGCCGCGTGCCGTCCGCAGACTGCAATATTACCTGCGCGACACGAAAAACTATTTGGATATCAATGTAAACTATTCAAAGAATTTCTTTCAAATATACTAATGAGTCATTCATTTTTACTACAATTGCACGAAATTTTATTTAAAACTATACTTTCCATACCTTAAGAAGTAAATCAGTAAATTCCAATAGAGGTGTTTATTACCTAACACATAGGGTGATTAGTATGCCTTTCTGTTTTATCTGCTTTCTGCTTAACTCTTCTGCTTACTGCTTTGAACTCTCTGCCTTTATCTGCTTAACTCATATACATTACATCTTAAAGCAGTAAATCCAGTAAATCAATAGAGGTGTTACCTAACACCTAGGGGATTAGGATGCTTTTGTTTTTACTGCTTTACTGCTTTAACTCTCTGTTTCTGCTTTAACTCTCTGTTTTACTGGTTTTAAACTCAGCTGCTTCAGACTGCTTTAAACACTCATTTTTTATAACATATATGTTTCTTTTTATATTTTTTATTTTGTTAATAATTTTTATTTATTATTATTTTTTTATTTCTATTTTTATATTTTTTGTGTTAAAAATGAAACATGACTTAGCTTGTACTTTCGTTTTATTTTAAATTGTAATGTAACATAAAAAACACACAGAGTTTCTGTTGGAAAACATTTCTATTTTAATATATATGTACGAAATTTTATTAGATAAACACATATATTTTACTGTAACATACTTTAATTAAAC
The DNA here is from genome assembly GCA_015478945.1 of Trachelipus rathkii. Taxonomy (NCBI): domain Eukaryota; kingdom Metazoa; phylum Arthropoda; class Malacostraca; order Isopoda; family Trachelipodidae; genus Trachelipus; species Trachelipus rathkii. The sequence continues at coordinate 13,882 of JABUQX010050028.1, forward strand.
TCATATTCATTATCTAACTTGAAGGGTATGGATAGGGAGATAAATTTACCGTTCCGAAGTCCGGCTACATTGTCTTGTAGCTGGGCCGACAGGTTGTGGTAAAACCTTTCTATTATAAATTTTTAAAGGAAATGGAGATTTTTGAGCAACCCCCTGTAAAAATATATGGTGTTATAATGTTTATCATGAAAAATTTAAAGTATATAAAGATGTGATTCAATTTCATGAAGGCATATCCGATGATTAGAATCGTTGGGACAATATTACATGCACAAAAATTGATGGTCATTAGATGATTATATGCACAAATTGATTTGGACAACTAGGCAGAAGCGTTCAAGTTTAATCCTCACCATCTAATATCTCTGTGTTTTCATAACGCCCCAGAAATATTTTTCATCAAAGCAACCATATGCGAAGTGTTTCTTTAAACACACAGTATTGCTGTTGTTTGGACAGAGAAGAGACATGAGTGAAATTAATGTATTGGCAACTCAAATTGTTTCCCCTTCAACGGAAGATTCTTAAAAGGTATATAAGAGGTTACTCTCGATGCCCCACGGTTTATTTGATTGGTGGAAACTTCACCCCAAAAACACGCACAAAGTGTTGCTCCGTACCAACATTTTCCCTATGAGATAGAAACTGTAAACATACCTGAATAATGAGTGCCCTCGGTAGTTGCAAAGTATTTACCTCTTAATAAAAAAATTTAAAAAGCTGAAACCTCTGTAAAAACGTAAACTAGATTTAAGAGGTGAAGAAATCAT
>JABUQX010050029.1:0-2500 GCA_015478945.1 Trachelipus rathkii
TTTTATTTAAGGCCTTGTTCAACTATTTAGTGACTACCCCTCGGTTTTGTTTTGTCAAGTACTAAAAAAATTGTTTAAAATATGAAAATTTCAAAAATTTTTCAACCTTAGACCAAATGTGCAGATCAAGATACCGTCGTAGAAATTAAATTTTAAAGACATCCTTAATAGGTCTCATACACAGTCCATGAACTTTACCCGTTTGCAAAATAACAATATTCACTTTTTTCACTTCCACCTAATGTACAGTTTAAATATTATATAATTATATATTATATTATTATCATATATATATAATTATATATATTTTATATATATATCATATGATATATTATATACTTATATGTATATACAATATTTATAAATGTATATTAATACTATTTATAGTGTAATAATATCTACTTATATACTATTTATATATATATATTATATATATATAAATATGTATATAATTATATTTATTACTATATATATATATATATATTATAATATAATAATATAAAGGTTTGTTCAGAGGTGTCAAAAGACTATCATTTTTGACGAAGATATCAACGGGGACAGAAAACGGTAAGATCACGAGTGATATTGTAAAGTTTTCCATATTTTGCAGAAGTCCCAGGAGATACTTAGCATACATCTTCAACAGTGTCGCTAGTGAGCGTGTTTTTCAGTGGTGAGTCTCATTTAGCGACAAAAGAGAAGCAACTCTTCTACAAAAGCAGAGAAACTTTGATTGATTGAAATATTTGAGAATTAATTAATTTCAAGTTATTCAGTATATTTACTTTTTTCAAAGTGGGTGGAGGCTGGGGAAAGAAGTTGGTGTGAAAAAGAGTAGTTACATCGACCAACACTCTGGTACAATACCACACACACACATAATTATATAGTATTATATATATATATATTATATAATAATATTAAATATATAATATATGTGTGTAAAATTATATATATAATATTATATATTATATATATATTATTATATTATATATATTAATATATAATTTATTATTTATATATAATATATATAGTATATATATATATATATTTATATATATATATATATATATATAATATATATATGAAGACCTTGTGTCTAAAACTCATAAACTTAACTATCCGCATTGGCAATCCGCGAATAGTGATTTTAAACTATCGCATCCGTTGGATTTAAAAATCACAATCCATACACCCATAATATATAATATATATATAGATATATATATTATAAGTATATATATATTACTATATATTTAAATATATATATATATATAATTATATATATTATATATATATATATTATATTAGATATATATATATAGATATATGAGAAGATGGACTATTATTTTGCATTTGTATTTTTAAAGGCGCCGCGAGCTCCTTGGTTGGAAAATAATTGTTTATTGGCGTGACATGATAAATGAGATTCAATATTTTACTAAAAATAACTTAATAAACATTACTCTTGCCCGTTTATAAATAAATATTTATATAGTTTTTCAAAGTTATAATAAATATGTAACTATATAAAAAAAATATATAATTTAAATATCTATATAAAAATTTATCATATTATATATATTATATTATATATATATATAATGTTAGTCGTTATCAAAACTAAAAGTAATTCGTTTTCTCATGAACAATAGTAACGGAAGGTTACAGTTACTCGTTATTACTCAGTTACTTTTTCATTAGGGAAAAAAAGTTGTGAATGCGGCAATTTGAGTTATTTAGAGTCGTTTAAAAAGTTTATATTATATATGATTACTTATTATTATTATTTTATTTATTATTTTATTTTATTATATATTATTATTATTATTTTTTATTATTGATTACTATTATTGAAATAGATGATCAGTAGTGACAACGAGCAAGACATAAATGTATTTACCTTTAACTTAACCTAGGAGCAAATGCACCTGAAAACTCCCAGACATTATGTCTTTTGCTGACTTGGTAAGACCAAACGATGAACAGGAAGCTGCGTTCGAAAGTAATCAAGTTTTGACGATTGCTGTGTGCTATAAATAGTCGGAAGAATAAAGCTTTGAATTATTAGTGGTACCAAAGTGTATTTACAAAATTATATCAAAAAGGTTAGATATCCTAAAAAACCCTTTTATAATATATATATATATATATATATATTATATAATATATATTATAATTATATATAATATATATATTATATTATAATATTTTAATATAATATATATATATAGTATATATAATAATATATATATATATATATATATTATCTATATATATATATATATATATATATAATATATATATTTTATTATATATATCATATCATATATATATATTATATATATATATATATTATAGTATATATATTATATATATATAAACTCTCGGACAAATTTAATTCTGATTAGTATTTATTGAAAAAAAAAACAAACTAAGTAGTTGTATTTCGTCTGTATATATCCCGTTGTTATATGTAAAAATGTTATTTAACCTTCGA
>JABUQX010050029.1:7500-12500 GCA_015478945.1 Trachelipus rathkii
CGCCGAGCGGGCATCGTTCTTAAACCTCAACACTTGTATAAGTTTTTTTGGTACATATGAGAGTATTTAAATAAGACGGGAAAGACATTCATCCTATTTTATAGTCTTATGTGATTGATTTCCTCTGAGTAAAAAATTGATTGATGTCAAATGAAGTATATTTATTGTACAGAGTAAACCTGTGTGAAAAGGAACGAGATATCGCACGATATGTTTATTCTATAATGGATAAAGTGAATTATTATTATATTAGTTGATTTTTGTATGAATTGGCAGAACGTGTAAGACTGTAAAGGTAGAAAGTAGCTGAAATTTTATTTTTTGTGATAAGTGATGTATGCGTAGGAGCAATGTTGTATGTGAATGTATAGATTATTTGCATTTATAGCGCATTCGAGGAGAGTCTCTTCTCTTTTTTTGAGAATGTTAAATTGTAACGTCGTAAACAATATTTGGAAGGATAAACTCAGAACTCTATTACAAATTAGAAGAATGAAGTCTACGAACCATTTTAAAATTTGCTTTAAGAGAAGACGTTGCCTCAGACGACGGAAATTCACCCTCGTAAACTCCTTCCTTGAGATAGATAGTATTAGATTCAACTTACATTATGAGACAATTAGCTTTGAGCATATCCACAATAATTGATTATATTAAAACGACTTAGCGGAGCTTAAAGAAAGATTATATCAGAGTAGAGAGAGATATATACTTAATTTAACGATAGAGAAGTTGTAAGATGAATATGAATAGTATAGATAGGAGAGAGATAGATGAAATAGAGAGAGATTTGACTCATATGAAAGCTCTTACGTAACACTTTATCCAAGCATCAAAAATTTTGAGTGAGGATAATTACTCACTCTATAATATGGATGGATATTCTACATAACCAAGCACCTCCACATAGCTACAATCGAATATATTAATTATAACCTTTTGTAAGGTAGGATTATGATGCGCTACTACTACCACGATGCCATTAATAATAACAATGTGGAATAATTTATGAGCATAAGAGTGTATGAATAGTAGAACAAATTAAAGAAGAGAGAGAGAGATGAACACAGAAAGAGAATATTTGTAACTTTGCGCAATAAATAAGTGAACATATGGGTCTGGAATAATCTATGATAGTGTTGTCTTTGAATTTGTATCGATCGCGATCCTACTGATATGATGATGAATCGACAATGGAAAATATGAAATGTTTTGTTTAAAATTGTAGTCATGGTCGCTTATGTCCGAATCAATTATGATTAAGTATTTGTTTTATTAAAGCATTTAAGTTATATTTAGTATTACATATTCTCGGATTTTACTGATCCTCTCTTTAAAAAACATTCATATTGTAGACACATCTTATGATCGTGAGAGATAGAATTCAACAATACTCGTGAGAACAAAACTGTGTTATCCGCAACAGAATATATCAATATTATATAATCATCTTTAATAATGGGCATAATATTGACATTCTCTATGATTTGAAGGTTTATAATCTGATGACGCCAAGAAAAGGAAAAGAGTCACAGTCGAGAGTTCTTTACAAGCTCATAAGTAAGCACTCAGAGAATATTAAAGATATATATATATATAATATATATTTTAATGAGATGCTTCTAAACCTTCTTGTATAGGTATAGGATTCTAAGGAAATATTAGAGGAATAAGTTAGGTAAAGCCATAAGGATGATAGTTGGTAATATTTGAATGGTGATATAGTCCCCTTATAGGCAGGGGTAATATATATATATATACATATATTATACGATAATGGATGTATAAATCAGGTCATTCCAGCATGAGGAAAGGTTGATCAGTAGATGACAAGATTTGTATAACAGTTGTCATGAATGAATGCTACAAGCTCACGAAAAGTGATCACCAGTTTTCATGTGAAACATATAGGGGATAATATTTAGACCGATCCGCTTATTTAAATGCTAACATAATATATAACTAGATTAACTACAGAGATAAACACATCGTAAATGAGTCACGAGGAGGCAGAGAAGAGAATTATCTTTCGGAATCACCCATGAGTGAAAGTATTAGAGAAATTATAGAGAGAGACAAAGAGCATTGGAGTCAAACGTCATGCGTGTAGTGTGATTGAGATTTACAAGACAATCATTGCAGTCTTTTTTTGATCATACCGTTCTGTTTTAAGATATGTTATGGAGAAGAAACGGAGTTAAATGTGTAAGAGTCCTCCACAAAGATTGAGATATAGTTCGAGTATTTGTCAGAGACTATAAGCTTTTGCGCTATGACAGTTTTCCTCGAGCAATAGCATGTAGTTGCTTGTAAGCGTAGGAACGACTTTAGTAGTCTGTTGCGCTTATGTCAATTTATTCAAATTAAAGAAGGATTTTTTAGTGTGTTTCAAGAATTATTGTAATTACCTGAATTTTATTCTTTGAGTATAAAATTGAAAATTAAAATAAGTAATTGATTTAAAGAGTTGATTACTTGAATTTTGATCTAAGAACTCTAATTATTATGTATAAATTTTAAATATAAGATGCCGTTTTCCGTTCATATGGCTAGTCCTAAGTTGCGCTATTTTATTAACCCTTGTAGCTATTCCTTATCAAACCGTGTTAAATCTAAAGCAACCGGTAATATAGTACAGAACTATTAGAGTATCTCCAGAGCAGAAGAATATATAATATGGAAAATAATATTATCAATCAATGAATCCAATAAATTATATAGGTATGCTATAAACATTTAATTATAATTTAATTTTTATAATGGGACTCATGCTCCGATTAAACATATATTTTTTTTCACCTTTTACCTATCCAGCGGGTACTAACACGTTATTCGTTATTATTATCAGTATGTTTAAGATAAGTCTTTTCTTTACTAGTTTGTTATGTTGAAGTATGGAATATGTTTATAACGCACACTCTCTTGCATAAGTATAATACTTACTATCGTGATATATTATTTAGTAAAACATTTAACACGTTATTACCTTACTCCACATGTATTTATTATAATTAAGTATACTTTTATCTTTATGTTTTTACATTCAAGTATTTCATATACCTTGAATTCTTTTCATAGATAAATTAATATTATTTAATTTTTTTCAGAAAGAGGGTCTGAGAAATAAAATTGACCCATATTCTAATAATAATTAAAATTATTTCACTTATAATTCCAAGTCAATACATAGTTAAGTATATCATATCTCACTAAACGAATTTTCTTTTCATGATTACCTATGAGAAAACATATGAGTATGACAATGGAGATTGTAGATTCTCGGTCTATTTTTTATAATAACTTAGAAAAATATGTGTCTGTGATTATGATGACGTGTGTTGCAGGATGAAAATAGAAGTTATGTTTTCTTTACCTCCCAATATAAAGCGTCTATGAAAACTTTATAAGAGTAATACTGACAATAACATATATTTAAGTGTAGTAAAAATAGGGTAAAGTAACTCAATATCAAATTAAAACATGATAAAAAAGTAATATTTAATTCTTGTCAAAATATGCAACTAAATTTGGTGATTATATAAAGATAGAAAGAATAATTAAGGAAGATTTTTGGCGATAGTAGAATTTTAAGTAAATATTAATTTATCTTTTCTTGTATAAATATATTTTTTTTAAATAATGTTCATAAGTATAGTCGTAGTAGTCTAATGTATTTATTTTACTTATATTGAATAAAAATAAAGCAATGTAAGTTAGTGACATTATTAATTGAGAAATATATTAATATATCAATAGTGATTCAATCATAATCAAGTAATAACATAAATAAATATATTTAATAAATATAATAAATAATAATATAATAATTATAAATATTAAGAACTTTAAGAATTATTGGAAATACATTGACCAAATCAAGTTTCAAACAAATACCGACATTGTAAAAAAAATATTTTACTGACACAGAAATTGAAGGATTGTTACAGTTCTTTTCAGCTGAATTAAAGAAATCTATTGTAAGGCACCACTACCGTGAACTTATTGACTTATCTCTCATATTAGTTGGATGATTATAGCCTACGATAGAGTCTTGAATAGTTATGGAGTTTCTATATAATCCTCATCTCAAATATTTGTGCACGAGTATAAAGAGCTGTTAAGATATCAAACTGCCATGTGTAGAAAGTGCTAACCTTCTTCTGTCCGCATACATCTATTGAATTTCTTCGGCTTTTTCCTGGTTAATGTTACATTTGCTTTAAGATGTTACCAAGGTTCTCGCATGTTAAGGTCTCTAAAATCTATTCATAGTGTCTTTGTAGGACAGAAACCCATTCATATTTTAATAGTGGTTCATTGATCACAACTCTAGTATTGCAGTTCTTATAGGTCCATATCAACTCCTCTCTTAATAATGTCTAATGTCTAAAGTTTCTATTGTCTCCTGTCACGACGCTTAAAGCTGAAGTTATATTATATCCATGTGTTCTTTTTCAATAAAACATAGTGTAAAGTTAAATATGTGATCTAATTATATTTCTCGAACTCTAGTCTTACATTGTATTCCTAAACGTTAATTATACTCTGTATAACTACGTTTTGGAAGCGGCAAGACAGGACATTGGTTTTATTCATGCTTTATATTTACGCAAGCTAATCGAAAATCGCATAATTACTTTCTCTATCTTAGTTGTGAGCTATGTAATAAATAAACTGTTTGTTTGCGGCAAAGTCATTCAAACCTACAGGTTCTGAATCCACATATTTCTACAGCTCTATTGTAATGCACGAAAGCAAATTATATAAAACTATTTTAATTGCTCAAAAGTAATCATTCGAGAGCTTATGCAGCGCTTTATTTGTAGTCATTTATTGTCGTCAATTTGTCCGAATGTTTATATAGTATAATCATTTACCACACAATATACTCAGACTCATCTAGTCTATACGCTTAAAAATTGGCTCGGTTGGGTCTGGGCCCCAAACCTATTTACATCACCATGAAGTTGATTGCTCATTGTTCTTTTCTCTATCGAGTA
>JABUQX010050029.1:17500-55287 GCA_015478945.1 Trachelipus rathkii
ACCAAGCAGATAATTTATATGTACTGCAATTTGTGTTTGATATGATAGGTCTGAGGGGGATGTTTTGCTTGTGAGTTTTGGGGAGATCGTAGAATTGGGATATATGAGTCATGTATGCCTTGTTGTTTTTGTGAATGTCCGGATAGTTTTTTGTCATTTGTTTCAGCTGACTATTAAAGCTATCTAGAGAGTTTTTTGTGTTTTTTTTTGTAAGAGGGGTATAGGTGTTGGCATCTGTTAAGATATTTTGGCATTTGTTTATGTAATGCTGATGGTTTAATATCACTGTTATTTCCCTTATCGCTTCTTGTGATGACTATGTCATGATTATTTTGTAAATTTCGTAGGGCTTTGTAAAATACGGCTGGTAATTTTCTTGATGATTGTGAGTTATGAGATTATTTATTAGCATACCTTTAATAATATCAAAATTGTAATCTTTATCTTTATGTTTGGTGATTTTTTCAAATTGTTCAAGGTTATTGTAAAAATGGAGGTAATCTTCGCCTTTCTCGAGGGCGAACGAAAGACCGTAGCCCAAGAGAATACGTTCCTCGTGTTTCAAAGTGTAATGGGAAAATTTTTTTTATGATTTGAGGTGAAGATGAAATTCTCCAATGGCTTTTTCGGAATATTAGATTGAATTTTTTAGTTGATATTTTTTATTTGTAATGATTTTATCTTTTCTTTTGTGTGCTAGGTCTAATAGTTGTGTAAATTGGAGTTCGTTATATGGTTTTTAAAAGTACCAATTTTGTTGAAATTTACGGAATAAATTATTGCATTGAGGAAACATGATTTGATTTTTGATTTTACCTGTTGTATTTTATTATTTAAAATTGTTTTGTGTAAGTAGGTGAAAGGGTGGGAATTGTTATCTTTGAAACAAGTTGGTCTTAACGTTTGCGGGATTATAAGGTTACTCAAACAATTTTTTAGGAAACTTAACTGGCGTTTTTTTATTATTAGAGGCTATTATCTTGTTACGATATCGGAAGTAATGGCCTCTCAAGGGGTGATTTAAGTTCACACCGTTGTAATTGGGATACATAGTTTATAATAATTAGTTAACTACTTTGTCATAGGTTGATGATTTTATTTAGTATTTTTCTATCCCTACGTGTTTATTATTAATTTAGTAGGATATTAGCGATGCTGGCAATTTTCAACTATTCGTTATTGCAATTAATAACAAGTCTTAAAATTGCATCTTGGGGTGAGGCGGGGGAGAAGGTTAGATGTAATTTTATTTTAATAAATACGCTATTTAAATAAAACTTGGTACAGTACTCACCAACACTTTCATACATATACATAACATATATATATATATATATATATATATATATATATAATAATAGTATAAAAATATTAATATATTATATATATATTAATATAATATATATTATATATATTATATATATATATATATATAATATATATATATATATATATATATATATATATATATATATATATATATATATATATATATATATATATATATATATATATATATATATTAAATATATATATATATAACTAAATTAGTAAAACATACGAAGGGGAGGGAAACAACTTTATAACACTAAAATAGCAATTTTAAATTATAAAATACAACAGTTAAAATCAGAAATGAAATCATGTTTCCGTCAATGCAATAATTTATTTCGTAAATTTCAACAAAATTAGTACTTTTACCAACCATATAACGAACTCTAATTTGCACAACTATTAGACCTAGCACACAAAAGAAAAGATAAAATCATTACAAATAAAAAACATAAAATCAAAAATTCAATCTCATATTCCGAAAAAGCCATTAAAAAATTTCAAATTCAATTCAAATCATAAAAAAAAGCCACTACACTTTGAAACACGAGGAACGTATTCTCTTGGGCTACGGTCTTTCGTTCGCCCTCGAGAAAGGCGAAGATTACCTCCATTTTTACAATAACCTTGAACAATTTGAAAAAATCACCAAACATAAAAATAAAGATTACAATTTTGATATTCTTAAAGGTATCCTTACATAGTTCATATTTAAGAGTAGTGTTTATTTTCACTTCACAATCTTCCAAAAACGCAGATAATTCTAGATAGGCAATTATCTTGTTTATGTGAAACTTTCTTCATTCAAATGCTAAAATATCTTAACTTACCAAAATGCTATTAATATTTTAAAAATAAAAAAAAAAAAACACAAAAAAACTCTCTAGATAGCTTTAATAGTCAGCTGAAACAAATCACAAAAAACTATCCGGACATTCACAAAAACAACAAGGCATACATGACTCATATATCCCAATTCTACGATCTCCCCAAAACTCACAAGCAAGACATCCCCACAGACCTATCATATCAAACACAAATTGCAATACATACAAATAATCTGCTTGGTTATAGGACATATTTCTCCCACTCACATCAAAAATACCACTCATTTTATACAAAAAATCCAATCACTTAACCCTACCACCCACAAATTTCTAAGTTTTGACGTCGCATCCCTTTTTACGTCCGTCCCTGTCCCCTATACCCTTAATTTACTAGAAGATTACTTAACTACTCACAATATCTCTCTAACCTACCCGTTCCCCCTCATAAAACAACTCATACAGCTAACTCTCAATCATAATTTCTTTACTTTTAATAATAATTTCAATGAACAAACTCAAGGACTATCAATGGGTTACCCTCTTTCCCCTACCATAGCCAATATATTCGTGGATTTAATCGAATACTATCACATCCTACCTAACACCTATTTACAAAACACCACTTGGCTACGATACGTAGATGATATTTTCATAGGTATCCCCCAACAAAAAGATTTCAATATAATATTATTAAACCTTATTAAATAATATACATCCCTCCATAAAATTCACCACATGAACATCCTTAAACACAATTTCTTTACCATTCTAGGACACACTTCTAAAACCTTGGAATATTCTCTACCACAAATTAACTTTGCTCCTTTATAAGATATTATACTTCTTTCCTCCTCCACCCCTCATGTTATATTCTATCTGTTGTATCCTTTCTACATTCCACAACAAAAAAAAAACTACTCTCTCATCCCTTTACCTTAGAGCTTTTGAGAATCTGTTACCCCAACCATTTACACACAGCAACATAATCAGCTCCTCTCCCTACCTTCACACATTAAAATATCTCTCTCGCATATTATTTTATTTATCCTTCCAAAACCAAAAACGAAATGTTTTTCAAAAATATACCAAAACAAAACAAAAAAACACCAATTCTTAAAAAAATTTCCATTCCTTTCACTTTAGATAGAGTATATTCCTTTTCCTCCCCATCTGAATTCACTTTCAATATCACCACTTTTTCTCTTAAAAATCACTCTTACCCTTCTGGTTAGACCTCCTGTTTCAAAAAATCCCGAAACCCATTGTGTCTATAAAGCACCTTGGAGTGATTGCCCATTGATTTACATAGGGGGGAGACCAATTTATTATACCAGAAGAACGTATCAAGCATAATTATGATCTTATCACTGACAACACCAAACTCTACCTTACTAATCATACGTACTTTACACAAACGATGCAATTAATACCACAAAATATTCTCTAATTAAAAACATTACCAAAATCTTACATCAAAAAAAGAGAATAATAGAATCCATCTACAGCCACTTTAATACGCCTAATTTCAACAAAACTGCAGGAGATTTCAAAATTTTGATTTAAATTCAAAATTTGAGATTTTTATTAATATTCTGATAAAAATATTAGGTTAACAGTTAAAAACAGTACCTGATGCTCTCAATGTAAATAACCAACTAATAGTTACTTCCACTTGTGTGACCTGAGTTAAATTCTCTGGTTAAGGAGGAGGCTCCTTTATTATTTACTTGTTCGATAAAGGAGGCTTTGGATATAAAGATTTCATTTGTATACAAATGATATTGAATTGTATGTATTGGCAATATTTTTAGTGTTATGGAAGTTGTTTACAACCTCCCACCTTCTTTATTTTTTACTGATCTAGCTATATATATATATATATATAGTATATATAATATATATATATATATATATATAATATATAAATATATATATATCATATATATTATATATATATATATATATATATATATATATTATATATATATATATATATATATATTAGTATATATATATATATAGGCTGGGCTTTCTTTTCAATTATCTTGGAAATCTCATAATGGTTGCTAAGGTTGGTTTAAACCACATTAAAAAACCAATGGTTTAAAACATAAAACTTAACGCCACAAAATATTTAAAAAAATTATTTATTAAGGTTTTCCATTAGCATGTTGATATGGTTTTCTAAATTTTTCAATCGAAGAGTAATGAAAGGTAATAAAAAAATTTTTCTGCTGATTTTATATATTGTGAGAATGATTTTTATATAATATATATACTACTATATAAATATATTATTATTTCGTTATTAGAATATCCACCTAATTAACTACCCATTCAATATTATATATATTATATATATATTACTAACCTTTCTTATATATATATATTATAGTGCAAGGTAACATAGTATTGATCATTGAGAGAACTACTATTTTTTGATTAAGAACTTAAATTATATGAGTTATATCTATATAATATATATAATAGTTATTCTAATTAGTATATAGTATATATATAATGTATTTTATATATATAGGCAAATAGTACTTTATATTAGATGTTGCCTCACCACTATGGAACACGACTTAAGGTGCAAATAATTAAATGTAGAACTATTAATTATCAATAGATCTGTGAGGTTATAAATACGATTGTAGTTAGAATACTGATTTTCAAAAGAGTAAAATTTAATTTCGATATTTAGGACCAAATCATATTTAAAAAGAAGAACCTTTACAATAGCTATGGTTTTTAGTGCTTCTACAACTCCTGAATCGAGTTTTTGATTAAGTAAACAATGACAGTAGCTACAAAGTTTGAGACACATGCGCTTAAGAGTTATGCTCAGTGTATTACAGTTTAAAATTTGAATAATATGTCACCCCCTTAAGTCCCTCATATACCACCGCTTTCACACATAGAACGACGAATATAGCATTCCTGTCCATTCAGGAAAGCTATTCAACTTTATATATTCATGTTATATTTGATCCGGCGAACACCTTAAAATGGATCGAAGAGACACATACGGACTCTTTCACTGAGTTCTATTTTTTCTACGTCCAAAAAGGTTAAATCAACCCAACCCCGCTCTCATATATATTCATCTCACCCCCATCCCCCGCCAGGATGATACCATAATTGCTACATGTGCCGTGTGGACATCTTCAAGCTACGCAAGGAAGTAACCCTGGGAGGGAGTTTTTTTTAAATAAAACATACCCATAAATTATAATAATAATCTGACAATGTATGAATCACTATGAATGATATTATAGAAATGAAAGACATCTCCATGGATAACATAATATCAAGTACAGTCGACTAGATATAACATGAAATACGAATGGCTAATAGGATTGACATAAAGGATATTGATATCAAAAGACCACATACGTACTATTAATTATGAAAAGTAATAATGGACATAAAATATATAAATATTATATAAATAAATAATCATCAATTATCTTCTACTTAACTCATACTCACAGTTCCATTTATCATTCCGACATACTCTCTCATACTTCAACTTCTCTCACTCTATTCTCATATCATATCATACTACTCTCATAAAAATTACATCTCTTTTGCGTTAATTTCTTCCATTTAAATTCTTTATAATTGCATCTCATAACGCTAATTAAATTAATAGAATCATTGCAGAAAATAAACACAACAAGGCCCGACACAATTCGTTGTTTTTCTTATCGACAAAATTTTCTCCCCGTAACAGATGGATTGCTAACATCTTATAAATGGTCCATATATATATATTATCTATATATATATCTCTCGTTACTATATCTACTTCTCACGATACTGTTATATCATCTCATTCTCTATATAGGGAATTTCAATCTTTTTCTTTTCTCTTTTCTCGTCTCTCTTTTCTCTCTTCTATATTTAATATATATATATATAATTAATATATATAGTATATATATATATATATAATATTATATATTAATTGTTAAATTTAACATGTTATTAAATAACAATGATTCTTGTTTTCGAGCTCTTGAGGATTTCATTTTCTACCCAACATCGATGCAACATTTCAAAAGATTGTGGAGTGTGTGGCCACAACATTAACCAAGCTAGAAGGCAATGATTGTAAACTAAGTGATGCTGTTTATATTTGGAAAAATAATGAACATGGAACTAGAAAACATGTTATTCCACACACTCAACAAGACAAGATTTAGCAAAAAGTAGAAAGAGACTATCATTCAGCAGTAACAGAAGCTTCACTAAATTGGGTTAATATTTTAACCCAAGATATCAGACGCAGTACTTCCAGAGGTATGAGTATTTCAAAAGCTAATGGAATTTATGGAAAAATGAGTTTCTGAATTGATGCCCATTTGTATAAATTAACGAAGCAAATTTCTCCTCCATTTCAATTTAAAGATTACTATTTGATGAGTCTCATGTCAGCATGTGAACTACTTCATCTTGGTACAGATCTCTCAAAGAAAAATTAGATTAGGTGAAGGTATATATATTAATAAATGTGAAGATGATTGTCAGCAAATTGACCAAAAGCTAATGTTAAAAGGTATATATTTTCAACTTTCGGACTTTTGTTGTTCAGTGTACCATTACAAATAGGTTTGATCGATACAAATTAAAGCAGCAAAATACTTGATATTTTGCCATTTGAATGCTAAACGATATTCAGTTTCCGAGTCTTATTTAATGGATAAAATCCTCTTATCTCTCTCTCTCTCTTCTTCTATATTATTATATAATATATATATATATATAATATTATATATATATATATATATATATATATATATATTATATAATATATATATATTAATTAATAATATATATATATATATATATATTCCTAGTATTCAAATATAAAGTTCAAAGAGTAAGAGTTCGTTAGTGTACATCTATCAAATATTTAGATATACAAATTAGCAGACAAAATATTTTCTTGATACATTTTTTTTTAGGTTAAATAATAAAGTTTAACCATGTTTTAAAGGTTTTAGAGTATTTTAGTACCCCAAAATGTTTAAAAGGTTCTACATTTTGGGATTATTTATTGTTAAACTACAATAAAAAAAATTTAAATAATTAGAAGTATTTCAGTTAAAGTTATCCAAAAAGTTTGAACTTAAAGAACCCAACAAATGTATTAAGGAATAGTTTTATTAAATATCCACTTTATTTGAAAAATGTTTCATATTTCTAGTATTTCCAGTAGTATTTTATGATACTTATAAAACTATTTTTAAAACCATTAAAAACTACATTATAACCATCAAAATAGTAGTTGCTCTGAGAATAACCAAATAATAAAAAAAATTGATTATATTTGGTTTAATTTAAAAAACCAATTTTTTTTGGTTCTTATTTTTAAACCATGTTTTTAACCCACCCTATATATGATTATATAATATCTGTAAAAGATAATTATTTAATTTATAACTTATACATATAGATATATACTGTATATCCTTATATTAAAAAATATTTATATAATTATATATATAATATATATATATCGGATGTTAATTAAATATTATATACATATAATATATATTTATCTATATATATATTATTGATTATATATATTTAGTTAATTATATATATTATATATTATACTTATACATAAGATATTACTGTCATATCCTTGTATATTTAAATATATATTCATACGATAAACATTGATCTTGATTACATATATTATATTATATATATTAAATATATAATATTATATAATATATATTATTAATATATAATATTATAAATTTATATATATATATAGATATATTATTATATATATATTATATTATATATATTAATATATATTATATATTATATATATAATTAATATATATAATTATATATTATTAATATAATATATATAATATATAATATATTATATTATTATATATATATATAATATATTTATTACAAGGCTACCTATAATACATATATATATATATATAATTATATATATTAATATATATTAAAATATATTATATATATAAATAATATATATATATATATATATATATATATATATATATTATTATAATATATATATATATATATAATATATATTATTATATATATATATATATATATAAATAAAATATTAATATATATATATAATATTATTTTACATAATACAACTTAATCAAATAATTATATATATAATATTAATATTATATTATAATATATATATATATATATATATTATAATTAATTAATATATATATATATTATATATATATATTATATAATATTAATAATATATATATATACTATATTTATATATATATATAATTATATTATATACTTATATATATATAATATATTATTACTATAATATATATATATTATATATAATATATACATATATTAATATATATATATATATATATTAATTATATATATATATTATTATATTATAATATATATATATAATATAATATATTATATATATATATATATATAATATATATTATTATATATATGTTATATAATTCTCTTCATTTCTTCTCTATCATCTCTCTCTCTCTCTCTCATTCAGTCCTCCTCTTATATACATATTATAATTATATATATATCATAATTATTAATATATATATTATATATTATATAATATATTAATATAATATATATTAATATATTTAATATATTATATATATATATATATATATATATATAATAATAAATATATATTATATATATATATATTAATATTATAATATATATATAATATGTTATGTGTTATGTATGATAATTGTTATGTAATAGTATAGGTACGATAAGTATTTATTAATTATATATATATATAGCAGTGTTTATTTAAAATAAAATTACATCTAACCTTTCCACCTCCTCATCCCCCATTAGATGCAATTTTAAGACTTATGTTAACTATTTGAAATAATGAATTGTAGAAAATTGCGATGAGTGCAAATTTTCTGCCTAATTAACTAATAAACACCTAGAGGTAAAAAAAATACTAAATAAATATATCATTAACCTACGTACAATGTTTAACTAAAAATATATTAATTATATATATAATAATTAATATAATATATATATATATATTATATATATATATATATATATATATATATATATTTAATATATTAATATATTAATATATATATATATATATATATATATATATATATATATATATATATATATAATTATATTATATATAATATTATAGTATATATAAAAACCACTGAATAGGGCAAATCAAAAGACCATCGCGTTATTGCGATTCTCAGTTCGATCACACCGCAGCAGGAAGGCGACGTTTATTATGAGAAACTGAATTGATTTATAATAAGCCCTTACTGAGAGTTACATCTTGTGTCTTCATATTAATTATAAAAATCATTCATATACCTTCTTTTCAGGAAATAGCACAAATATTAATATATTATATATTATATATTAAATATAATAATATATATATATTATATATTAATATTATATTATATATTTATAATTAATATATATAATATATATATATATATATATTATATATAGAATATATATTAAAATATTATATAATATTACTATATAAACACTAAGTATGCGCAAAGCTTTTCAATATGAGTGGTATATTATTTATATTATATATATATATATATATTATTATTATATTAATTAATATATATTAAGTAACTATTAATTATATATATATATTATTAATATATATAATATATATATATTATTTATATATATATTATATTATATATATATATTATATAATATATATATTAATATATATTAATATTAATTATATATATATATATATATGTAGTGGGTTTGTGTATTTATAGTGTGCGTGAGTGAATAGGTGATGTCTGTAAGTGCAGGGCTGTACTGTGTTGTGAGTATGTAATTAATTTAATTATAATTGTAATTTTCTTCTCAATAGAAATAATTGAGACAATTTGGTGAGAGGCCATTTCATGGTTTAATTATGCTTTCCTCGGCTTCCTTCTGTCCTTCTACATTGAGATACTGTGAATATTCATTAGTTAATAATTATATAATTTCAGACTTTTTTATATTCAATTATTAGATATGTATAAAAATAAGAAAACTGTTAAGAGAATTTTATATTAAGAGTTTTTCAATTAATATATTTAAATAAATGCATTAGCTCTCCTTCCCAGCTGAATTTTGATTAATAATACTATATCTCATACTCTCTTTTGATTATTTTTATTATTATTTATTTTTTTATATTTTTTTAGTGAAATAATTAATTATATGTGAGATAAAGATTTTATTATATATACTCAACTTTATTATAATTTATTTAATTATATTATTCATATTTTATATATTTAATTATCATCTATATTATGATAGTTCTAATTCCATTTTCACAATTTTCAGGAACATTAATAGTTTCTCTGTTATTCTTTTTTGTATTCTTTTTTATTAAAAATGAAGATTTAATATAAATTAATTTTATTTTTTTTAATAAAAATTAGTTCACTTATATATATTTTGTAATTTAAATATTTAAATTTTAATTTAATTACATTTATATTTAATTATATTTAATTTATTATTATATTTATATATATTTTATTAATATTATTATTATTATTATTATTTATTATATTATTATATTAATATTTAATTTTTAATTATTAATTATTATTATTATTTATTATTATATAATAATTATTTAATTATTTAATTTTCTATATTGTTTATCTTATGATATTATTATTATATATTTAATGTATTTATATTATATATTAATTATTTACTTTTCTTTTTGTTTATATTATTTATATATTATTATATTTCCTTTCATTATTATTATTAGATATTAATATATATATTATATTATTATTATTATATATTAATTATTTATTATTTAATATATTTATTATTAATTAATTATTATATTATATATTATTATATTTAATTATTATATATTTTAATTAATAATTATCATTAGAATAGAAATACCTTACTTCATTATAATGTATTGGTTCAAAAATCAATTTATATGTCAATATTAAAATAATTATCTATTTACTTGTTTTATACATTTTTTAATTTAGTTATATTATCATCTTTAATATATTTACTTTATATATTTTTAAAAAATTCTTTCCTTTGGATATTTTCTCAACATATGATTATTTATAATTTATTTTAGTTTTCTAATCATTTTGTTTTATTATATAGGTTCAATTGTATAATATTGTAATAGATTCCGATTTATTTTATATAGTTATTTTAGGATAATTTATTCTATATTTTTTTAATGTTCAGCGGTTCACCATCATACTATTTATATTATATATAACATATGTAACTTAACTGCTACTCTTAATTTACATACATATGTATAGTATGTAATGTATATCTATCATTCTATGTATTATGATCAATTTATGTAATGTAGTATGTTTACTTTTTGATAAATAGTAAAACGCATGCAATAAACATCCTTACAAAAATAGGTTAAAGATTCGGTTTGTATGGAGTATTATGTATATATATATGTATGTATAGTATTAATTTTATGTTATGTTATGTATTATGTATATGTATGTATGTTATATATATATGTAAATATATATGTATGTATAATGAAGACATACATAATTTAATACATTAATTTTCATCTCATTTCTGGTGCACAAGAAAAAATTTGAGTAGTGATTCTTATATTTTCTAGCAAAATCTAAAATATTTTTATAATTGCTAGCACCATCTTGAAAATTCTTATATATTTTAAGAAACATATTGAAATAATTCTTTTATATTTATTTAATTTATATTATATTTCCTAAAAATATTTTCACTATATATATATTTAATTATATATAATAATATATATTATATTTTAATAATTATTATTTAATAATTTTAGAGTAGTTTCTTTATTCGAAATTTAATTTTTCTTTTCTATTTATTATTATTTTATTTTATTTTTTCCTTTATTAATTTATTATTTTTGAATAATTACTTTATTTTTATTCTTTCCATTGTGGCTAATGAAGACATATATTATTTTTTTATTGACGTTTTGTTTTTATAGTGTTTTTATTATTATATATATAGTATATACTATTCACTACTTTCTAATGATAATCTCTCTCTTTTCTCTATATTTCTTCTGTATTTATGCCACAAATTAACAATTCCTACTCTCTCTTCAACGGATATTGGAAAACAGATATATCAATGAAATATATGATAAAAATATTACATATTATATGATTGGAAATATAAAACCAATAATAACAAATTTTTAATTTTTTTTTTTAACGTCTTAATATATGAATATTTTATTATTTTCCGAAGGTTAGTTATGTTGAAGATACTTAATTTTTTTAATATTAGATTTTCTATTACTGCATTTTTTTTTGTTATTACATCTTATACAATATATTCTATCATTCTATCTATCTATCTTAATCTATTTATTAATTACTATTAATATATTATCATATTATCTATATAAATCATAAATTACTATCAATATTATATCTTATTCTCTCTATCATATATAGATGTAATAATATCTATACTATGGTATATAATATATATTTAATCTATATTTAATCTATATTTTTCATGAGTATTGTATGTGTGTGATGAAACTTATGGTTTTAACACCACCTATCAAATTCTATATCTCAAAAACGTAACAAAGAATGTACAGGTGGTGTATAAAGTGTTTCAAGACATTATGTTCTGCGTCGTCTCTCTCCTCTAACTTCCTCCTGGTAACTCTTCTAGTTCGGAAAATTCTTCTTGTCTAAAACAAATAACTATATAACAATAAAAAAAATCTCATAAAAACATAAAAATCTACATTAATATACAAAACTACAATAGCTGTGACCAGCGCAAAAAAGGTAATAGCATTTTTTTGTGCATTCCTGTGCAAAAATTTATGACATAGAACATCATGGCAACACAAGAAAAAAATAAAAAAAAAAATTATTTGTGCGTTCAATACGATTCACTCTTCATGTCATAATGTCCATCTCTAACCTTATCAGGTCTCTTCTCTCATTCTCACATTCATCTCTCTGTCCTGTTCTCCCACTACTTCCATCCTGCTCTAGCGTCTTCTTCTCTGGTCACTTTTTAGTATCGGGCTCCTGCATTGTGGGGGTGCTCGTCCTCTGTTGCTCTTCTACCTTCTTCACACCTTAATTGGCGCGATGACTTGCTTGTTCTCGGGCTGATGCTTTTCTGGATCTTTATCGGGCTTCTCCTTTATTAATTTTCGTGTTCAAATCGCTTCGTCTAATCGTATTTGACATCTCGATACTCTGTTCATTGTCTTATTGAGCAGGTTCGATTTCCCTTCTTCTGACCTAAATCTTTCTCTCCTCATTACTCACATGGTTCTGATACATGTCGCTTTCTTTCTCTTCGTGCCATTCAGGCCTAGAGACTACGCGTTTACTCGGTATATAGATATGAAATATGTCGTCGCTCCTATCTATTCTTCTTTCGTCTTAATTTTCGATTCTCGTCTACTCAGTCACTATATTCAGTGTAAGGGGAATACTCTGTCGAACGAGCAAGAGCGAAGCTTTACATCAAAAAAATACGTCTGCTTCCATAACCTCCTTGGTTCTACGGAACCTTAAGCTAGAACATACATCTTTTGCCTGGCCTTCTTGCCTATGAACAAGAAAACATCCGTACTAAGATCAACTTCGTGTTGAGAACTCAACCCTCATCAATAAAATGTGCCTTTATCCCGCCTCTCATTATTTCGCTGTAATGGTTTGTTGCTAATTCTCCAACTGAAAAGGCCAATCTCGTTCGGCTCTACCGTAGGTTTTCCTCTACTCAACCCTGAGGGATCCGATATTCATGAGTCATCGTCTTTACGTACTCCATCTCTGAGCACTTCTGACCTCTCACAGTTAATTAGATGACCATTATTTGCACTGTCTCGTCCTCTGATTCACCATTCGAGGGTCGGAGCTGCATGGGCTCCTGAAAATACTTGTCACCTGAACGGGTTCTCATGGACAGCGTGAGTGTAGCGTGGCACTAGGGCCGAGTTATATCTCTCTCTCTATTAGTTGAGGAATGTGCTTCCGTGATGCTGACAACACTTCCAGCCTGCATTTCTGTTCTAACTATATATTCTCTTTTCAATGTCATCTAAATACTCGAACACTTTCCATATCTACAGTGGCAGTGTAATATCATGAGTCGTATGTCGAACGCATCATGTCCAGCCTAATGTGCAAACAGAAATATAAATAATAAATGGTTCCAGCTTTATCGCTAAACACGACAATCTTCATTATCACCTCTAACATATCTACACCATAGACATACTCACATTGTGTTACAATACAATAAAGGAAATTCCTATTAGAAATAACATTCTCCTCTACTTTCTCTCTCATTCTATGTTCAAAAATACTGGAGATATATTCTCAGTCGACTTCTCTATCCGTATTTCGCCAGTATGAGGTACCTCTATTCAGGAGACGTGAGAATATCTTAAGAAAAGAAATCTTACATATAGGCTAAAAATTAAATATTATTATCTCCCAATCTTACCTTGCAATAGATATGTTTTCCCGACCAGCCTCAGGAACTGGATTTAAATCACAGGAGCAGACGCTGTCTACGTTGTTGATACCTTAATGATTACGATGTAGAAACGGCGACGTCTTGCTATTTCCAAAATGTCTTAATAATATGAAAACGGAGATTTGCGTTTGGTTAATATAGCACAGCGATACACTGACTCTACAATGTCTCCCCTCCTTGGGTTTCCTCCTTCACTTTGCTTCAATTATACTCTATCTTAGTTTTCTCCTACAAAGATCCGAGCTACATAAGTGGCTCACGTGACTGTTGACTCGAGACGACAGCGTCTCTATCTGTGCTTTCATCGCTAATTGTAGTGTGTTATCCACTCGAGCTTACGGTCCTCATTATCTACTACTTCGTACTTTTATTCTTACTTTTCATTAACGATCTTCTCACCTGCACATCTAACTCTATCCACTCGGATGCCGATGACTCGACCTCATTCTTCAACTCAATTCAATTCTCTCCCTCTTTTATTTTCTAGTGGAAGGAATTTAGGCCTCACGGCATTCACTATTATCTTATACCGATTTTATTCTACGTCTCATGACCTGCGTGCATGAGTCTCTTCCGCCTGGTGTGTGGTGCTCCTCTCTTCACACAGAGTTCCAGTGTCTGCAAACTTTCAGATCATATTTTTTTCATATTGCTTTAAAAACTCAATCTATCTACACATCAAATCTCTCCTCCTCCTCTATTAAACACCTTACCAACTTTACTACTTTAATCTCTTATTACGACTGGATTTCATCTCTAGTCTCTCTGTTGTACAATATTAATAAACGATCCTTGGCCTTATACATAAACAAAATAAAATGTTACTTATAGGAAATCACTCTATACACAACGGTGTTTGCTAATGTGACGCCTTCTAAAAGAAAAATCGGAGGGTTCTGTTTATAGATGATACTGCGAGATTACTTTTATTTCTACTCCCTTTCTTACTCCAGTTATACAAGGTCCTCATCCGCCATTGTATGGGGTTATACTTGCTTCTCATATTGGGGGGCTCTGGTTTATATCATTCACAGGCTATTATGGACAGGTCAGTAGTCAATAAAGCCAAATAAATGAAGACTTATTAAACTGTCCGTACTTTCCACTTTACAACTTAGACCCTCTATCTTGTATATACGGCGCTATAGTAATTTGATTTGAGTGCTTTATCTCTTTTCTATAAGTTATACCCGTCAAGCGTGACAGTGTGCTTCAGTAAGGGAGAAATCTATGTTCATACTCTAGCGTTATCCTCCATACCTTTACGTACGTCCTTATACGTATGCACTCAAGTAGGTATGGCTATGTGATCTTGCGCATGAGTTTTTGTTGAGATATTGCAACCCCAGGCTAGTCCGGCGGTTTAGCTTTCCTCTTTTCACATAGTACCACTTACTGTTCTGTTGAGATATTTTACTTATTATCACATCATTCTAGTTATTCTCTGACTCTAGTAAAATTATATAGTCTCACCGCACTTTCAATAGACCTAGCGTCTGTGCCTCAATTCATGCGTAATTTGTTGCTAGATTTAAGGATTGTTATATATGTACTTCCTGAGTGAGTCAGTGATATGTAACACCCCACTCTTGACTAGGCTCGCCCGTGTAATATGGTTAATAGGTGATCAACTGCTATATAAAAATAATAAAAAAAAAAAAAAAAAAATAAATATAAAAGTAAACTTAATTATTTAGAGACCTTTTATTATTGGTTTACTCGTTAATAAATAAATAATGAACTTACATACTATTAAATTTTGTCATTTTTTTTATTTATTTATAACTAAAAAAATAATATATAAAGGTATATATTATATATATATATATATAGTGTGTCTGTGTCAATAAAATTAAAATATTATCTGCATGATTGATATAGGCTTCTGAGAGATACAGACCTATTCGGTGAAATACTAATCTGTCGATTATTCAAAAAATGGAATATAGGTTATGTATATTCGCGCCCCACATACAAGTTGGAGGTCTGACTTTCTCCTCCTCATTACCGTTATCATACTGCTTTATTTTAAAAACTTAACCACCCGTGAGAATAGTTTTCCTCCGTCGGCTCGAGCCCCATTTTATCTACTCGCCCTATTTTTAATCTCTATTACAAATATTTTCAAATATTTTGAAGTACTTATTTATTATAGTGCTCTATTAATATATTGGCCCTAAAATTTATAATAAAATAAATAAAAAAAAAAAAAAAAAATAACATCCAAAAGCAAAATTATAAACACTATTTATTTTTATTAACAATAATAAAATTTTACTTGAGCGATAATTTATCCGTATTATATACATTTTTAAAATTTTAATTTAAGTATTTCATTTATTCTTTTAAAACTAATTATTAATTTTATATATATATATTATTTTAATTAATTATTATTATAATATTATTTTTAATATAATAATTTTATTATTATTTATATATATATATTAATTATTATTCATTATATTATAATTATTTAAATTATTTATATTATTATATATTATATAATATTAGGTATACAGATTTATGGTTTTATATAGTTTATAATTAAACTTATTAATTGTTTATTCATTAAATAACTTAATTATAATTCATTATTATTATATCAAGTACATGTATTATCTATTATTAATTATATCATTATGGTTGAGAAAAACATGTTGAAAATTTGAAATGTGTTTTAGACAATGGAAAATGTTAAAAAAATAAAACAAAATAGAAAAATATAATAAATAAATAATATTAAAAATATAATATATATAATAAATCCTTACCATACATCCTGTTAATTATCTCAGATAGTTAGTTAAATGTATCATTTAGAGCTAATCTTTTTTTGGTATTACTCTGGAGGTGTATAAAATATATCATTCAATTATGATGTAATAATGATAGCTATAAAAAAATAATAAAATAATTAATATATAATTAAGTAACTTTAATTAATTAAATTTATATTTTATTATTATTATTAGTTATATATGATTTAAAAATGTATTCCTATATTATTAGAGATAGATTTAAAGATAGGTATATATGTACACGTATTTATATTATATTAATAATAGTTCTATCTGTGATATATTAAATTAATATAGTACTATTCTTCTATTAAATTAATTTTGGTCACTTTTTATTTATCACTAAATATTATGATTATTATTATTATTAGATTTTTTACTAATTTTCATTTATCCTTTTATTTGCATCTTTTTTTTTGTTTAATACCGCTCTTATCGGTCTATCTTGACTATGCGGTCTCTGTTTAGAGACTCCTGCCTCTTCGGTGAAAATCATACGGGTAGGTTATTTCCCTTTAGTCCTGAGCTCTGGGTAGTAGTGTCTCCGTAACCCCTCTGCCTCTCTATGGATTCAATTCGTTTTTGGTAATATTATATTACGGGTTGATGTCCGCGTGGAGTGTTCTTCACGCGACTCTATCTGCCTTATATTATACTTGCTAATGTAAAACGGTGCCCCTCTCTCCGCCGTCGGTCTCAGTATAGCCCCTCTCCTATGATAGTGCAGTACGTGTATGTATGTATTGATATATGATATATGTGTCTCTGATGTTAGAAATTTACTCAAGGATTCCTAAATGAATGGTATGTATATCTCTTTTATTCGCATGGTTAGACTTTTTGGTAAGTTTGTGAAGTATGATTAATTTTTTATATTTTTTGTATTTATTTTTATTTTGTTTTGTTATTGTATTTTTACATATTGTATTTCAGTTACTATAAGTAATATGACCATGGCTATGTTACTCTACGCTAATGAATATTCCGTGTTTATGCTAGTGTAGTACTATGTATGTATTAGCCATTAATAGTTTTTATAATGATATAATTAATGATGTAAGGAGTATACGTATAATCGGCTTAGGTGGCCATATATTATATGTAATGTATGTATGTTTTTTGAATTGTGATAGAGTATGTATGTATGTTTCAAGTTAATTATTCTCTATCGATTAATTTTTTACTGTAAGACAGAATGCTAACTGAAAGTGGAGTTTTATAAAGTCATTCTTTATATTTGTTTTCATTATGTATAATAAAGTAAATTCCCATAATTGTAGTACTTGAGCAAAATTATCTTATGATATATATTTATAGTTATATAATCTTTTTTTTTACTTTTATTTACTAAAATTATTTACATATTATAATATATATATAAATTAATATATTTTTATATTCACATCTAGGAGTTTTAGTACTTAAGTTTCATTTATATTTTTTATATTTTTTCCCCATTAAAGAAAAAGGGGAAGTTATTAATAAATTTCTTTTTGGTTCATTTTATTAGATTGAAAAAAGTGAAAATAATATTAATTATTATTATTTATTTATTATTATTATTAATTATTATTAATTTTATATTATTAATTTATTATATTAATTTAATATTGAATTATTATAATATTGATTTCCAACATTGATCATCTCTATATAAATAAATATATAAATATGAATCAATATTTATTTTTATTATTTATTATTATTAATTTATTTAGTTTACTAAAATATATATACTATATATAATTATTATCAAGGATTCCAAATAATGTTTCCTTATTTCGCTTAGCTATTGTAGTTTTTGAGTATTTGTTTTATATATTATATTTTATTTTTATTATTTTTTTATTTTATTATATTTTTATTTACATGATTTATTTTGCACCAACTCCTAAAAAATTATTATTATTTTACCCTATTATATTTATTATACTTATTATTATAATATTATTTATATTAATTATATATCTAATTATTATTATTAATTATTATTTTCATATTTCTAAGATTACTTTTCGAGCTTTATTCTATTGTCTCATTGAAATTTGATATGCTCTTGATGCTTGTCTGCTTGACCGACCACCAAAGAGAATTCCTAAAATCACTATGACAAAATTAAAACCAATGAAGGTAGAAAACTTTATACTTTAGATCTTTTCAGTTCACATATCTGCTTTTTTTGATGACATAAACAATTTATTGCTCATTCTTATTTTTTATTGTTTTTATATTTTGGCTTATCTATCTATCTATCTCTATCTATCTATCTATCTATCTATCTATCTATTATCTATTACTATCTATCTATCTTATCTATATCTATCTTATCTATCTATCCTATATCTATTTATCTATCTATCTATCTTTATATCATCTATCTATCAAATAATCTATCTACTCTTTCACCAAATAGACACATGTAACATAATCTGCCACTATTTATTAGACAGTTTTTAAAGCGTATATTATTAAGTCAGTTTCTCTCTCTCTCTCTCTCTCTCTTCTCTCTCTCTCTCTCTCTCTCTCTCTTTCTGTTTTTGTGTCTCGCATTCTCTTTATTTTCCTTTTATTCTCTCTCTTCCCTACCCTACTTTTATACTTTTTTATTGTCTCTATCTCTTTATATTTCCTTCTTTCTTTGTTATAATAATTGTTCTTATCTTTAACTTTGTTTTCTCTCTTGATTCTCTCATACAAAGTAATCCTTTAGACGGATTACAACTCTACGTGCCTTGACAGAAATTACTAAATGTTTGCACAACCCCACAAAGTGTTGCTACCTCATTTAGTGCCAGTGTCAGTGCCATGAGAGAACCTTAATTAAGAATTAATGTCAGTTCGAAGAGTATAAATGTTAAATAGCTTCATATTACACTAGGGATTAGGAATGATTACGATTGTTAGATTAAATATTCGATTGCATCTAAGCCTTAGGAATATCATAATCATTTTTGATAGCTACACAAAGAATAATCAAATTAAATGTCACTTTAATCGATTAATCAAAATTTGAAAAACTTAAAATAAAAATAATAATAAATTAATTAAAAAAAAATTTACTTGTCACTTTTTATCTTTAGCCAGAAATGTTAAAAAAAAAAAAAAGTTTCACTGACTTTTTCTACGTCCAAAGTTTAAATCAAACAAGGCTCTATGTTGATACCCAATGATATTCAAACAATATTTTATGTTGATACCCAAAGTTATTCAAAAGCTACCCTTATATTTTATAAGAAAGAACAATAGTTGATGATTTCCACAATGGATAGGAAAAGCCCATACGACTTCGTGTGAAGATAAGCAGATCAAATAGTTATAAATATCATCTCTCTCTCTCTCTCTCTCTCTCTCTCTCTCTCTCTCTCTCTCTCTCTCTCTCTCTCTCTCTCTCTCTCTCTCTCTCTCTCTCTCTCTCTCTCTCTCACACACACACACACACACTCACACATGCACATACACGTGTTATTCTATCTCTCTCTTTCTTTTTCTTACTATCTCTTTACATATATATATATATATATATATATATATATATATATATATATATATATATATATATATATATATATATATATATATATATATATATATACTGCTGCTACTTCATCTTTATATATATATATATATATATATATAGTTGTCTGCGTGGATAAAATTAAATTTTTTAAATATTTTAAAAATAAATTTATAATTCGATAATTAATAAAATGGAGAATATATAATTCCAAATTTTGGATTTTCAAAAAATTAACTTTTTTACTTAATTAAGAAAGTTTTATTTTACATCTATGTTTTGTGCTTAATTTTTTATTTTAATTTTTAATTATTTTTTTAATTTTTATTTCTAATTTTATTTATTTTCAAAATTTTTTTTTTAACTTTTTTTTTTTTTATTTAAAATTTACTTATTTAAATTTATTATTATTATTATTATTATTATTATTATTATTATTATTATTATTATTATTATTATTATTATTATTATTATTATTATTATTATTATTATTATTATTATTATTATTATTATTATTATTATTATTATTATTATTATTATTATTATTATTATTATCATAATTATTATTATTATTACTATTATTATTTTTTTTTTTTTTTATTATTTACGTCAATATTTTTTACTAATTTTCTTTTTGTCTTTACATTTTTTTGTTTTATCATTTTTCTTCTTCTCGTTATTTTTTAAAATTCTTTCTTTGAATATTTTTTTGACGAGATTTTATTTTATTTTATTTTTTCATCATTTTTGTTTTTGGTAATATTAATATTTGAGATTCCTTTTTTATATAGTTATTTTGAGATAATGTTTATATTTTCTATGTTCTGTGTTTCATTACCTCTTGACATATGTATGTATGTATGTATGTATGTATGTATGTATGTATGTATGTATGTATGTATGTATGTATGTATGTATGTATGTATGTATGTATGTATGTATGTATGTATGTATGTATGTATGTAATATGTACATGTATGTATGTATGTATGTATGTATGTATGTATGTATGTATGTATGTATGTATGTATGTATGTATGTATGTATGTATGTATGTATGTATGTATGTATGAAGTCTTTTTCTCTAGTTTTCCATTTCTCGCAAAAACGTAAATTTTTCCTTTTTATTATTTGTTTGCTGTGTAAGAAATTCCTAAATTGTACTTCAAAATTCTCATATATTTTAGTTATTTACATCTTTTTTACATTTTTTTTTTTTTACTAAGAATTTTCCTTTAATTATAAATATATTTATTTAATCATATTTAATAATTTAGCACTTTTTTATCGATATTTATTTTTATTTTTTTTTTGTATTTTATTTGTATAATAAATTTTTTTATTCTTTCTATTGACTGTGAAAGGATAATTTTTTTTTTGAAATTTTTTTGTTTTCACCTTTCTAAGACTATTAACACTTCTATATTTTATCTATTGCGAATTTGATTGCCTCTTGATTAGCCTTTGAACAGCGATCAATGAAAAAATAAATTATGGCAAAAATAAAACCATTAATGGGAAATTTTTAAATTTTTTTTTTTTTAATATTTTTATTTTTTTTCACCAATTTGTTGTGCATTCTTATTTTTCATTGTTAATATATTTTGGCCTATCTATCTATCTATCTATCTATTATCTATCTATCTATCTATCTATCTATCTATCTATCTATCTATCTATCTATCTATCTATCTATCTATCTATCTATCTATCTATCTATCTATCTATCTATCTATCTTTCAGTTTTTTACCCATTCCCCTTTTTCGACAGTCTGTTTTAATTTTTTCAGTTCTCTCTCTCTCTCTCTCTCTCTCTCTCTCTCTCTCTCTCTCTCTCTCTCTCTCTCTCTCTCTCTCTCATCTCCTCTCTCTCTCTCTTTTCTTTCTCACTCTCTCTATGTCTGTCTGTCTCTCTCTGTATCTCTCTATGTCTCTCTCAGCCTCTCTCTCTTTCAGGCTGCTTTTGTGTCTCGCTTTCTCTTTATTTTTCTCTCAATCTCTCTCTTATTCTCCCTACTCTTTCATTTTTCTTTGTCTCAATCTATTAATCTTTTCTTCTCTCTTTGTATAAATTAATATTTCTTTTTTCTTTGTTTTCTCTTTTATTTCTTTCAAAGGGAAAATCCGTCGGAGGGATTACAACTTTACGAGCCTTGACAGAAATTATAAAATGTTTGCCCAACCCCACAAAGTGTTGCTACCTCATTTAGTGCCAGTGTCGGTGCCATGAGAGATAGCCTTAATTAAGAATTAATGTCAGTTCCAAGAGAATTAATGTTAACTAGCTTCATATTACATTAGGGATTAGGAATGAGATTACAATTGTTGAATTAATGTTGATTGTATCTAAGCCTTAGGAATATCATAATTATTTTTGGATAGATACACAAAAGAATAATCAAATTAAATGTCACTTTATTCACTAAAACAAAGTTATAAAAATTTAAAATAATAATAAAAAAATTCACTAAAATATATTCAATTTTTCACCTGATATCCTTAACCAGAAATATAAAAATAAAAAGAATAAAAATTCAATGAGAATTTCCACGTACAAAGTTTAAATCAAACCAGGTTTAATGTCGATACCCAATGATACATGAATGCTGCCCCTAGATTTTATAAGAAAAAATTGCTGATGGTGAAATAGCTGAAACTTCTTAACTACATTTTCAAGTCACTATTGCACTAACTGAAATGATGTCCACAATATTTAAGATAAGCCCACACGACTTTGTGTGAGGATAAGCAGATTAAATAGTTGTAAATCTCATCTCTCTCTCTCTCTCTCTCTCTCTCTCTCTCTCTCTCTCTCTCTCTCTCTCTCTCTCTCTCTCTCTCTCTCTCTCTCTCTCTCTCTCTCTCTCTCTCTGTCACACACACACACATACTTAAGAGCTATTCTATCCCTCTCATTCTTTCTTTATCTTACTCTCTCACTTTATATATATATATATATATATATATATATATATACTCTATATATATATATATATATATATATATTTCTATACTTTCTATTATATCTCTTATATATTGGCGTATCTGCGTACATAAAATTTAAATATTTCAAAAATAAATAAAAATAAATTTATAATTGTATAATTAACAAAGTATAATAAGTTTTTGACAAAATTTGGGATTTTCAAAAAATTAACTTTTTTACTTAATTAAGAAAGTTTTTTTTCACTATTTTTATTTTTATTTTATTATTCATATATTTTGAGGCTTATTTTTATTATTCATTAATTTGGTTAAAAATAGAAAATTAAACTTAGAAATCCTTGAATTTTTGTAACTGTTTTTATTTTAATAAAAATGTTTTTTTTTGAATTTTTTCATTTTAAATTTTTTATTATTATTATTATATTTCATTTTATTACGTATTATTTATTAAAAATTTTATTTACTAATTTTCTCTTTTTATTATTTTTACTTTCTTTGTTTTGTTATATCATTTTTCTTCTTATTGTCATTATTTAAAATTCTTTCTTTAAATATTTTTAAGTGATATTTTATTTTATTTTATTTTTTATTATTTTTATTTTTGGTAATAGTTTTTTTGAGATATTGTTTATATGTTCTATATTGAGTGTTTTATTGCCTACCGATGTATGTATGTATGTATGTATGTATGTATGTATGTATGTATGTATGTATGTATGTATGTATGTATGTGTACACATGTATGTGTATGTATGTATGTATGTATGTATGTATGTATGTATGTATGTATGTATGTATGTATGTATGTATGTATGTATGTATGTATGTATGTTTCAAATATTTTTCTCTCGATTTTCTTTCTCGCAAAGACGAATGCTCTGAAAGGGTTAAAGCTTTCTTTATTTGTTTTCTATGTAAGAAATTCCCAAATTGTGCTGTAAAATTCTGTATATTTTAGTTATATATTTTTTTTTTATTTTTACCAAGAATTTTCATTTAATTATAAATATATATTTTTTAATCATATTTAATAATTTACTAGTTTCTTTTTAAATATATTTTTCCTTTTTTTTCATATCTTAATAGTAGTATAATAAATTTTTTTATAATCTTTTTATTGATTGTGAAAGGAAAATAATTTTTTTTTTGGGGAGGGAATTTTTTTTTTTTGGGGGGGTATTTTTTTTTTCAGCTTTCTAAGACGATTACTTTGTCGAGCTTTTTCTATATTTTCTCTATTGGGAATTTGATTGCCTCTTGATTTGCCTCTTGACCGACGACCAAAGGAATAAAATATTATGACAAAAATGAAACGAATGAAGCAAAATTTTTAATTTCACCAATTTATAGTGCATTCTTATTTTTTATTGTTTTTATATTTTGGTGAATCTATCTATCTATCTATCTATCTATCTATCTATCTATCTATCTATCTATCTATCTATCTATCTATCTATCTATCTATCTATCTATCTATCTA
The DNA here is from genome assembly GCA_015478945.1 of Trachelipus rathkii. Lineage (NCBI taxonomy): Eukaryota > Metazoa > Arthropoda > Malacostraca > Isopoda > Trachelipodidae > Trachelipus > Trachelipus rathkii. The sequence continues at coordinate 43,013 of JABUQX010050029.1, forward strand.
TCTATCTATCTATCTATCTATCTATCTATCTATCTATCTATCTTTCATCTTTTCTATCTATTTATCTATCTATCTATCTATCTATCTATCTATCTATCTATCTATCTATCTATCTATCTATCTATCTATCTTTTGTGAGTCTTTTTCATTTTTATTTTTTTATTTCTCTCTCTCTCTCTCTCTCTCTCTCTCTCTCTCTCTCTCTCTCTCTCTCTCTCTCTCTCTCTCTCTCTCTGTCTCTCTCTCTCTCTCTCTCTCTCTCTCTCTCTCTCTCTCTCTCTCTCTCTCTCTCTCTCTCTCTCTCTCTGTTTGCGCCTCGCATAATCTTTATTTTTCTTTTACCTCTCTCTTCCACTCCCTACTTTTTCTTTTTATTGTCTCTATTTCTTTATATTTCCTTTTATCTTTGTTATAATAACTGATGATTCTTTTTCTTTTGTTATCTCTCTTGATTCTCTCATACAGAGTAATTTTTTAGACGGATTACAACTCTACATGCTTTGAAAGAAATTACTAAATATTTGCACAACCCACAAGTGTTGCCTATGGATTTGGAATGATTACGATTGTGAGATTAAATATTCCATTACAGCTAAGCCTTTGGAATATCATAATATTTTTAGAAATATTCACAAAGAAAAATAATTAAATTAATTAAATAAGTCACTTTATTCACTGTAACAAAATGATTAAAATAAAAAAATAAAAAAAATTTCTGTAAAAAATCTCCACAAATCACTTTATATCCTTATCAAGAAAAATACAAATTAAAAATAACTAAAATTCACTGTGAATTTCTGTGTACAAAGTGGAAATCACACAAGGTTCTGTGTTGATACCCAAGGGTATTCAAACAAGGTTCTATGTTGATACCCAAAGGTATTCAAACAAGGTTCTATGTTGATACCCAAGGGTATTCAAACAAGGTTCTATGTTGATACCCAAGGGTATTCAAACAAGGTTCTATGTTGATACCCAAGGGTATTCAAACAAGGTTCTATGTTGATACCCAAGGGTATTCAAACAAGGCTCTATGTTGACACCCAAGGGTGTTCAAACAATGTTTTATGTTGATACCCAAAGGTATTCAAAAGCTACCCTTATATTTTATAAGAAAGAAAAAGAGTTGATGGTAAAATAAATAAAACTCACTAACTATATTTTCAAATTGCAATTGTACTAACTGAAATGATAACCACAATAGATAGATGCCGATAATTATAGATACGACATAGATGAATGGGCTAGTGAATCAGATACGTGTAGATAGATAGATAGATAAAGATATATATATATATCGAAAATTGATGATATTAATAAAATTAAGAAATTAATAATAATAAAAAATTAATAAATTAATAAATTAATAAATTAATAAATTAATAAATTAATAAATTAATAAATTAATAAATTAATAAATAAAATGAATAAATAAATAAATAGATAAATAGATAGATAAATGTAATAAATAGTTCATATATTTAAAATTAAGAGCGTCCGACTTTTACTGATAGGCAACTCAACTTCGGTTTCTCATTCAAATATATTTATACATAAAATAAATAGAGTAGATACAAAAAGTGAATAAATAGTAATAGATCAATAGATCAAAAAATAAATTAATGAGAAACGGCTATCAAAATAAAAAGATTAATAAAATGTTGCTGTTGCTTTTCTAAAAGCTTTTCTGCATTTATTTTGGCTCTGTCAATTTCTGTGATTGAAATAATTGGGTTTTGTTGATGCAAGATTTTGAATTTCTTTATATGGAAAAATATTCCTGTTTCTCTCTCTCTCTCTCTCTCTCTCTCTCTCTCTCTCTCTCTCTCTCTCTCTCTCTTTCCCTCTCTCTTTCTCTCTCTCTCTCTCTCTCTCTCTCCTCCTTTTCTCTCTCTCTCTCTCTCTCTCTCTCTCTCTCTCTCTCTCTCTCTCTCTCTCTCTCTCTCTTTCTCTCTTTCTCTGCCTCTCTGTTTTCTCCTTTTCTCTCTGTTTCTCTCTGTTTCTATCTCTTTATTAATTTCTTTACCTCTCTGTTTTCTAATTTTTTTCTCTCTCCCTGTTTTTCTCTCTTTCTCTCTCTTATCTCTCTCTCGGTTTTGCCTCTCTTTCTCTTGTCTACCCTCTATTTCTTCTTTTTCTCTTTCTCTATCTCACTATTTTTCTCTTTCATTTTACGCTCCTCTCTCTTTCCTTCTTTTCATTTCTTTTTCGCTCTTTTATGCTACTTTCGTTCATTCATTTTTTTTCTCTCTCTTTCTTACCCTCTATTTCTGTCTCTTGTATTCTCACTATTCTCCTCTCTTTCTTTCTCGCTGTATACTCTCTGTTTTCGCTACTTTTATTTCTCAAATTCTATTTCGTAGTCTGTTTTTCTCTATTTTTTTCTATTTTTCTATTTCTCTCTTTTTCTCTCCTCTTCTCTTTATTTTTCTTACTTTATCTCTCTTTCTCTCTCCTTCTCTCTCTCTTTATTTTTATTTTTCTTTCTCTATCTCTCTTTCTTTCTCTGTATAAATTTTATTTCATTCTTCTACTTTGTTTCCTTCCTCACTTCCTTTTGCTCCTCCAGAGTATTGTTTGGTAGGATTAATGTCCTACGTGCCTTGTAAGAAATTACCGAATGTTTGCACAACCTTTCAAAGTCCTGCCAACTAATTTAGCGTGTTCGTATTTTATACAAGATAGAAAAATAAATAATTGAGACTCATCTTTGAATAGAAAACTTTGTACCAGTTTTAAGGATAATGTGTTAATTATGGTTTACTGTGCAAGTGTCAAGAGAATGCGTTAATTTAGAATTAATTTAAGCTAAAACCATGGTAAATGCAAATGCGAACGCAAGTTAGGACAAGAATTCGAGCGCGAACAAAATTCGAGCTCGGCGAGAATGCAAAAACGAACGCGAACGTGAACTCTGACGAGAATGACAACGCGAGCTCATACGATAGCTAGAGCGCGAACGCGAACGCGAACGCGAACGCGAACGCAAACGAGAACGCTAGCTTGGACGCAAACGTGAACGCGAAGGCGAACGAGAAGGCGAGCTCATACGATAGGGTGAACGCGAACGCTAGCTCGGACGCGAACGTGACCGCAAACGAGAACGCGAGTTCGGACGAGCATGCGAACGCCAATACCGATGAGAATCCGAACAGAACGCGAACTCCTACAAGAATCCGAACACAAACCCGAACGCTAACTACAGGTCGGACGAGAATGCGAAAGAGAACTATTGCAGAACTTAATAGTAAGCAAAACGATCAACAACGAACAGATTCCTGACTTTGCTAACCAATTTATTTTCCCTCAAACGTTTGAGTTTGATTTGGTTTGATTACACTGAGGGTTAGGAATAAAATTGAGAGGCATCTTTGAACTAAAAAATAAGTACCAGTTAATAAGTTACCAATTAATATGGAGATATTTTGGTTCTTTTTATTAATATAGATTTTAAGTACCATTTAATAAGTTACCAATTAACATGGAGATATTTTTGTTCTTTTCATTAACATAGATTTTACATAAAAATTAACCCATATAATCAACAAATATTACCAAAGAGACGAAATAAACTTTATTACAAAATTAATTATTATTATTATTATTATTATTATTATTATTATTATTATTATTATTATTATTATTATTATTATTATTATTATTATTATTATTATTATTATTATTATTATTATTATTATTATTATTATCATTACTCTAGTTTATTAATTATTGTGTGTATTATTGTTTTCAAATTTTTCTTAAAAATTACTATTTTTAAATTATTATTTAAAAAATTCATTATTTTTTTGGTTTTAAATTTAATTAAATATTTATTTGCCTTATTTAAAATACTTTTATTCAAGCTTTATTTTCATCTTTTATCCAACAAAAATTCTTGTTTTTTTTTTCCATTTTTCAATCATTTTTCTACTCATGATAATTTCTGAAATTCTTTTTTGGACATTTTTAAAAAATTTTTAAAAAATTTGAATGGAATTATGAATTGTTAGATTTTAATAGTGATATTTAGATTAATTTTCGATGTTTTGCGATGTTTTTCAACCTTTTTTTCTAATTAATATTGAAATTGATTTGATTGTGCATATAACATGATTAAAGTCATAAATTCATTACAAAATAAAAATAAGGAAATATTATTAATTTAAATATTTTTTGATATTTTCTCTTTACATTCCCTTTTTTATATTTCGATATCTATCTATCTATCTATCTATCTATCTATCTATCTATCTGACTCTATCTATTATCCCATCTATCCCATCTGTATCTAACTCTCACATCTCTGCTCTATCCTCTGTCTATCTATCTACTCTATCTATCTATCTATCTATCATTTTTAAATAATATCCTTTAGTACTCATTCTTACTTTTTTATGATGGTGTGTTTTGATTTACTCAGGTTACTTTTCTCTGTCTCTCTCTGTCTCTCCTCTCTCTCTCTCTTTATTAATTTCTCTCTTTAACTATTAATTTTCATTTATATATCTCTCATTTGAAGCTCTCTCTCTCTCTCTCTCTCTCTCTCTCTCTCTCTCTCTCTCTCTCTCTCTCTCTCTCTCTCTCTCTCTCTCTCTCTCTCTATCCTTTCATTTATTTTAATATTAATTTCCTTTTCTCCCTCTCTTTCTCTTTTATTTATTTCTCTCTTTTAATAATAATTTCCATTTCTCTCTCTCTCTCTCTCTCTCTCTATCTCTCTCAATTTCATTCTCTCTATCTCTCTCACTTTCTTTCTTTCTCTCTCTTTCACTCTCTCTCTTTCACGCTATTTCTGTCTCTCTCGTCCCCCTTCTCTATTTTTCTCACTTTCTGTCACTCTTCCCTTTTTTATTATGACTTTTCTCTTCATCTCCCTCTGTCTTTCTTTCTTTCTATTTTTAAAAATTATTTCCCTTCTTTACTTTGTTTTCCCCTCTCAATTCCTTTCCCCTCACGGAGAGTAATCTTTCATACGGATTAAATTTCTGTCTTGTAAGAGATTACCAAAGGTTGGCACACCTACTCAAAGTGTTGCTATATCATCTGATGCCAGGTCAAGTGCCAGAATTTAACGAAGAATTATTGTCAATTCCAAGAGAACTAATATTAACTATCTTTGTATTACACTAGGCACTTGGGGTTAGGATTATAACTGAGGGGTACAATTGAACTGGAAATTAAGTGCCAATGTCAGGAGAAACCTTTTTGATAAGTGTAATTAAGTAGTAGTAGTAGTAGTAGTAGTAGTAGTAGTAGTAGTAGTAGTAGTAGTAGTAGTAGTAGTAGTAGTAGTAGTAGTAGTAGTAGTAGTAGTAGAAGTACCTGTTCAAATAAAATTGTTATTATAATTAGAAAATATCTAATTAGTTAATTGTGTATTTAGTTAATCAGCTAAAAATTAATGTTATATCTAATAACACTTACACTAATACTAATTCATGGTCTGTAATACAGACCATGAATTTTACTGACCATTAAAGACTATTACAGACCATGAATTTTCTAGTTGAAAGGTTTTAGAAAAGCTTGAAAAGGATAATTGAAGTAGACCAGAAACCTTTAAACTCTGAACCAAAAGGATGAATAAAAAGGTCCCTAAATATATTGATTAATAAACCTTACTCAAGATTTTTTCTTATGAAAAAAAACAAAACAAAAAAAAGTTTTTAGGTTGATAATGGTCAAAGATACCATAGCCAAATACAACCAAAGATTTCACAGCCAAAAACAAAAAGCAATAAACAATAAAACAAAAAACAATAAAAAAACAGAAACAGAAAAGGTTACATGAAAAATAACTGAAATTTAATATCTATATATTTAAGACACAACTGCTGCAACTGAATTGCAATCTACAGTTCGTAAGTCGAAACAATACAGAGGGCGAACGGAGGAAATAGTTGTTAATTCGTCTTTCAGACGTTTAGATGAGTAATGGTAAGCGTGCTTTGCTACTAGTAGGGGAAACATTCCGCTCAGGCATCCGCGATAGGACGGGCCTGGCCGCCAGCGGATTTATGTTAGCCCGTGATACCAAGGACATTTTTGATGGGTCCACTGAAGGTAGTGCGACTTCCTGGGGGAGGACGTTTTATAATATATATAATATATAGTATATATATTATATATATATAATTATATATATATATATGTTATATATATATATACTATATACGTTATATTGTTATATATATATATTATTTCTAATTATTATATATATTGTATTATATAAATATATAATAGTATTAGTATATATATATTATTTATATATATATATATATATCATATATATTTATATGTATTATATGACCCTAAATAATATGAATATACGAATATAATGAATATTTTAGTATATGATACTACGTTGATAATGAGTACAGTTCCATTCTAATCTCCAATTTAATTCTTTGAATTATTCATCAATGGGTTCCTCACTGAATTCTCTTTAATCCTAACTTTTTTTTTCCTATTTTGCATTAATGTTAAAGGTGATCTATCTGTTACGATGACTCCTTCCACTCTTTAGGCTGATAACTCCACAGTATCTCATTATCGCTTCAATTTGAAAGACACTCATTTAACAGCAATAAATGATGCTATTGAGGGTAAGCCTGAAGCAAAACTCTGTTTTCCTCTTACCGATAGATTTGTGTTTAAAAGAAAACATTGATGGTTTTTCAATGTTTCAATAACTCAGCCTCTTCGTCTATCTACTTGGCATAATATTTCACTCAACTATATATTATTCTTTATGAAGTACATTAACGTCTAGTCTACTTCTGGTGTCTGTAATATTACTGTCTTTTCTCGTGATCATTTTAGAAGGATCACATTATGTTCTTTCTAACAAGTTTTGAAGAAATTGGGTGTTTTAAGGCTCATTCGGACTTCTTCTCACCACTTAAGCTCTTAGCTCTTCAATGATATTGGCGTATGTTTGCCATTGTATAGGAGTAATGCAAATGCAATATCTGGGGTGGCTCCGCGTAATTGCTCTGTTATGATTAAAGTGTGGCCTAGGGCTTATCGACTCCAAACTCTCCTACTCTAATAATCTCTTCCATCATTCTATTCTTACGAAGCCAAACTCTCCTTATTCTAATTGATTGATGTTTATTACAATTTAGTGGAATTTCGATTGTTTACTTTGGATTTTCCAGTCATCTTCCTCCTTCTTTGAGGAAGAGTGTCTGGCGACGAGATAAATTAAGACAGTCTGATACGTTTCTCCTGTCAAGCCGTCTAAACCAGCAGTAACTTAACTGCTATGCTCAATCTTATAGCAGATGATTTCTCACCACAGGTAGGTTGGAAAGGAACGACCTTCATTTATCTAACTTTTCCAAGCTACCGTTCTCTGATTGTGCACATTTCAAGCTCTGCTATCGGGGAAGGCACTGGTGCAGGTGGTTGTTTAATTTGGTCTGGCTTCCATTTTTTTTAAAAAACCGATTGCAATTTGGTATAGTCGGCCACAAGGTCGTTTAGCCTCATGGAGTTATATATATATATATATATACTATATATTATGATATATATAGTAATATACTATATATATATATATTATATTATATATATATTTATAATAGATATATATATATATAGTAAATATATTATATTATATATAATATATTATATATTTTATTACATTGTATAATAGTTATATATATAGTATAAGTAATATAGTAATGATATAGTAATATTTACTGGTATATATTATATTTAATATATATATATGATATATTTTTATTATATGTTATATTTAATATATTATTAGTGTATATTTTATAGTAAAATACTTATTGTATATAAAGCTACTATATATATATTATTATATATATATTATTTATATATATAATATTAATATGTAGTATATATATATATATATAGTTATGATTGATAATTTTATATTATATCTATAATATATATACTGATTTATTTATATATTATAGAGGGGGGGAAATTTTTTTTGCAGGTATATTTTGATAAATAAAAAAATATGAAATTAATGTAAAAATTAAATGATAAATGTGTGCTTTTTTTTTGTAATATATAAAAAGTTTTTGGGAAATGGATCTAAACTGTTAGAAAATTCTTCCCTCTCAATATAACTTAAGACTAATATTTATATAATTGTGTTATTTTATTTGAACATCTTAAATAGATAAATTTATGAAGAAAAGAATAAGTTAAAATTATTAGTGGTTTAATTATTTTATTGTTCTTTATTCAGTTTTTTTACTTTTTTTTTAAAATGAGTTACATAATATTTTCTTACATTCATCTGTACTATACTAAATATTATGCGATGTATTAGCCATAAGTAGCTTTCATTAAGAGCTTTTTTATCATTTTTTTTATTAGTGAATAGAAAAAAAAACTAAGATAAAAACAAAAAACTCAAAAAAAATTTCTTTTTTTCTATTTTAGTTCATTTAAACAAAAAGAAAATAATGATGTGTCGTGTTTAAAACGTAATTACTACTTTATTATATATCGATTGATATATGTATATAGTAGTTATATATATCTATATATATTATATATATATATATATATAATATAATAGATAGATTAAAAATTATAATATAATTATAATATATATAATATATATAATATATATACTAATATATATTAGAGCATATTATATATATTATATATATATTAATTAGCATGTATATATTTAGTTTATATTTATATATATGATTATATACGTATAATTATATATATAGTCTATTATATATATATATAATATATATTATTATATATATATATATTATATATATATATATATTATATCTTATATATTATTAATTATATTAAAATAATATATTTACCGATACGAAGGCTATTTATATACTACATATGATGGAAGGATAATTTGAACCGCTCCCTTGCTTGAGGTTTTGAACTCAGCCCTCACTAGGTTGGTAAGCAGGCGTGTTCCGCAGATGAGGGACATGAGATGACGATGAGCTGAAAAGGAAAAACCGTTTACTTTGCTTGAAAATTAATATTTTCAAAGAAAAGGCATGTAGTCACTTAGAGCGGTGACCTTGGGGACTTATCCGTCGAAGAATACGTGGTCAAAGGTAAAGCAGGGTTTGATTCACGGAGCAATGGTATAGTACCAAAGTTTAGAAGTGTTACAAAGTCCCCACCGTTTCGTAATGATTTCGACTAGTGAGCGTTGCTTAGAAGCAGTATACAATAACAAATCGTATGTTACTGATACATTGGCTCCCTGAATCAAACCTGTTGTGACCTTGACCGAGTGAGTGAGTGGAAAAGTCTGCAAAAGGTCACCGTTAAGTACTGACATGCCTTGATATCTGCTCTTACTGGGAGATATAATTAGTGTAGAAGTGAAAAACGGTGTTTTTTCTTTTTAAGTATCGTGATCTGTGGTAAGACACGCATGCTTTCAACAGCGAGGGAGCGGGTTCGAACCCGCAATGGGGAGGTTAATTATTATATCATTTTACGAGCTGGTGACGGTTGTTAGGCAGTTCTAGAATTTGTACTATTGTTTATATAGTATATTATTATAATTACTATTATAATATTATATATATGATATAATATAATATATTATATATATATATATATATAATTCTATATTATATATAGATATATATATATATTATTATATTATATATTATATCAATATGAAATTTTTTATTTCAAGCAATGGTATTGGTTTGTTTCCGGGAAATTTTCTAACTATTAAGTCGAACTGTAATGAGAAGGTGAATAGTTAAAATAGGTTATTTTTCGGTCCAAGAAGATTATAAAAAATACAGCATGCTGGTGACTCCAGACGCAATGAGAAAGCAAATTTTACGTATCAGAAGATAATATTTTCGTTAAACAAAAAGACTAATTGTAAAAGGTGCCTTTTAATATACTCAACAAGGAGAATCTCTGCTTATAATTTTAATTTATGCTAATTAACAGCGTATATATCTTTTTTATCTATAAATTACACACGAGGCTTGGCTAAAATTTTCACACCAAACAATGTTTAAAAAAGTAGTTTTTAATATTAACTCGATATAATTTAAATATGTAAACTGATTTTATCATACGAGGCATAAAATAAAAGTAATTTTTTCAGTGATACACCATAGACAATATAAGTTCAAAAACTATTAGATGGCATGATGCTACTTATGACTCTTAGTTAAGAAAGAACTAGCAGCTACTCCCTTTGTCGCCACGCTCAGTCTGTCTAGTATCTCCTACTCTCTCTCTCTCATCTTCTTCCTCAGTGTCTTTCTCTCTGACTCTCTTCTCTCTTCTCTCGTCTCATCTCAGTCAATCTCGATCACTGTCTCTCTATTCCTCTGTTCTTCCGCTACTCCGTCTCTTCTCTCTCTCAAGTCCGTACGTCTCTTCGAATCTCCTCTCTTCTCTCTCTGCTCTCTACATCGATCATTTTAATAAACACTAGTTATGAGATTATCAGTCCTGTTGCGTTTAGGAGGCATTCATCTTGGCTTATCCTATTTTAGTTTTAACGAATTATAAAAGAAAGATTGAAGGAGAAATATAAATTTCCTTGATTAAAATCTTGAGATTATTATATAATGGTTCGTTATTTGTTAAGATGTTTTTTAGTTTTAAGAACCCGGCAGTTTTTATGATAGTTATTTTTTTTTTAAAAAGTAAAAAGAAGAATATAATATATATATATATATATAATATATATTATATAGTAATAATAATATATATATATTTATATAGATAATTATATATATTATATATATATAATATTATATATATATAGTATTAGTAATATATATATAATATATATATAAATAACTATATATATATACTAAATATTATATATTATATATTTTAGAGTATATATATATAGTATAATATAAGTATATATACATATTATTTATATATTATATATTATTATATTATATATGTGGTGTAGTGTGTGTGTGTGTGTGTGTGTGTGTGTAGGTGTGTGTGGTGGTGTATTTTTGAATGGACAAAATATTTAATATATATATATAATATATATATATACTATAATCTATATAATATTATATAATACTATATATATATAATATATTATATATAGTTATATATAATATAGTATTAGTATATTTATAGTTATAATATATAATATAGTATATATAAGATGTTGTGTTCGTGTGTGTGTGTGTTGTGTGTTGTGTGGTGTAAGTGTGATGGCGTGTGTGTGTGTCGTGTTGATGTGTGTGTGTGTGGTGTGTGTGTGTGTGTGTTGTGTGGGTGTGTATGTGTGTGTGTTGTGTGTGTGCGTGGCGTGAGTTTTTGGTAGACTTTTTACTTGATAAAATACATTTTAAAAGAAAAGAATTTGTTTTGTATATAATGATTTAATAATTTTGGTGAAATTTTGTTCCAAGAACAATGTCTTGTTCATTTTACTTCTCACTTTTAATTATTAAAAACAGACTTAATAATAATAATATAATACATAAATAATATAAAATAAATTATAATAATAAATAATAATTATAAATAATTAATCATAATAATATAAAATAATAATAATAATTAATATAATATATATAATTATAATAATAATATAATAATATAATATGATATAATTATTATCTATACTATATACTATTATATATGTATATATATAATAGGATTATATATAAAATAATAAATTAAATCATAGTTAGGTAAGTATAGTAGTTATGAATAAATATATATGACGAAATGACCTGAACGTGCCACAATTATTAATACGTATATAAAGTTTCAGTGTCTAAATTAACTACAGTGAATATAGTATAACTCTAGAATATAATATTTATATATAATTATAATAGGAGATATCAATTTTCTTATATTGATTTGGTATTTTTGATAAGTATATGATTAAGTAACGATATGATAATATAGTTCAGAAATAGTATATTATACTAGTAATCATACGAAGTATATTATACGTTATCCGGAAGCTACGTATAATAATATATATGACGGTATAGCTATTCATTATAAGGATCTTCTGCTATTTATAGTTTTTCACATTATGAATAATGTAGTTAAATTATTGGTCGTGTTGACTTGTTTGTGGATGAAGTCAACTTTTAAATATTAACCGGCCAATATCAAGATTTTGGTTTCCTTCTTCTTTTTTAATAAAAATTATTCTGATCAGACAATATGCATGTTGTTGTTGAAATGCTGTGTGTGTGTGTTTGTTGTTTGAGAATGAGAGAATGAGAGAGAGAGGAGGGAGGAGAGAGAGAGGGTAGATG
>JABUQX010050030.1:0-92500 GCA_015478945.1 Trachelipus rathkii
AGTATATATGTTATTATTAGAGTATATATATATATATATATATATAGTATATATATATATATGTTATATATATATAAAGATATATATATATATATATATATATATATATGTGTATATATATATATATATATATATATATATATATATATATATTATATATATTTAGTTATAAGGTATATAGCAGCATATATATATATATATATATACTACTATTAGGCCTGACCGACGGGGAACAGATGGGAACGCCGTATACCTCGTAGGGAGCGGAGGAACCCCGGTGGTGATATCCAAATAACAAAGAAAGGAACCGTGAGACCCTCCCCGAGGGGCACTCTTTCGCTCCCTGGAAGGTCGAGAGACCCTGACTCACGAGTTTGGTATGCCTTCTCTACCCCTTAGGTACTCATTAGTTTTTTAACAAAAAGAATTTTTAAACTAATGGTACCCCAAGTGGTACCTTGGGGTCTCTCCGGTACCACCGTTCTTTGGTATTTGGGTGCCGTGGGAGTTCCTGCCCCTGAGGGAAACATCTCCCACCCTTTCTGTTTAAACTAATGGGTACTTAATAATTTTTAAAAACGAAAAAATTATTTAAAAACTAATGAGTACCCAGTAGACCGCCCTGATGGTAGGCCAACCCTTGTCACAAACGAGAGCAAGTGGACTATCCCTCCTTCTTTCCGGGAGGTCTCTGGACCCCACTCTTTGGTATTTGCTCGTTCCTCCGCTTCTACGGGGCATTTTTTTGGAAAACGTCCTTGTTCCCGTCAGCTCGAGCCCCATAATGGGCCGTGATATATATATATATATATATATGTAAGGTGTGGTGCTATATATATAGGGGCAGTAAAGAGCAGTAGCAGTGTTGGTTAAGTTATGTTATATATATATATGGTTATATATATATATATAAGTTAGTTATATATATATATATATATATATATATATATATATTATAAAAACTATTATATATTTCCACATATATCTCTTCTATTTTGCTTATTTTAATTTTATTTAGGATATAAAAACTATTAGTTATATATTTTCTTATACCGGTATGGTATCTTCTATTATTAGTTTTAGCGGAATTTATATTTTTGTCTACATGTGGTATCCATTTTTCACTAAATTTCACTAAAAAATCACAATGTCTTGCGACAACTGTGGACTACTTCAAATTCAATAACGGTCCTAATAAGTCGTGCTTGTGAAATCAAAATTTAAATCAAAAATGTAAGGTTAGGAGGTAAATTGTAATTTTCCCTTTCTCAACCTTTATCAATCTACTTCTATTATCTTTATCTCTTACTCACCTATTCAATTTAACCTAATAAGTTAGTTAGTTATAATTTAATAAAGCCACAAGGCCGAGTTATCTTAAAAACTAATAGAACTTCCTCAAGGACCAAAAAAGTCTTTGAATAATCAACAAACCCAAGGTAAGGCTTATGTAGTTACACAATTGTATTTATATATTAATTTTTTTTTTTTTTCTTATAACATTCAAAGACTTTTTTGTTCAATTGTGTAATCTATATAGGTCTCAACGAACGGGTTTGTTGCAAGTTCTTGATAACTCGTGCTAGCAATATTGCAAATTATAATCAAACTATCTCCGAAGCTTATAGCAGTTTTCGATATTTTGTGTATTATTAGGTCAAAATCATTTTAAAATTAAGGTTTATTTGAACATAAGAAAATAATAGAGACGGTAGAAGCCACGTGGGCCTATCGAGACTAGCCTATTGGTGTTTTTGTCCTAAGTTTAGTTAGTCTTAGTGTATTTAATTCAAAATTTGGTATGAGAGTTAGATAAGCAATGCATCATTGCCTAACCCTTCCATTACAGTGATTTCAAAAATAAAGCTCAAACTTAGGCCTTGGTCAATTTCACCAATTTTTTTTTTTTTTTTTTTTTGTGGTCTTCTGAAACTTTTTCAAAAATTCCCCAATAAAATGGGTTTGGACTGGTGGTAGGCCATATTCCCATTTCTTTTCCCTCAAAAATTCACACTTCAAAGCAGGGGCATTCTAGGGCCTCAGATCACTTTCAACTTCAAATTTAGTTTTTTTGGTCTGGTTTAGGTCTCTTTTCAAAATTCAAATCGTACTTAGTTTGGTGGTAGGGCTTGCCCTTCTGCTTCTTTGCCCTTCAAGGTTTCATTTTGTCCTCGGTCATTCTTGGCCAAATTTCAGCTTTAGAAAATGTCTGAATCTAGAGTATACAGCCTTCCTTATTAGAGTTGTTTAAAAAATCTAAGCCTATAGTTTAAGCCATTTCATCCCTCTAAGCGCACAAGTAGATGTTTATCTTAGTCAGATAGAGAGTAGGCCTACAGATAATAATAATAATAAAGATGATGCAGTTTATGTAAAGGTATCTCTTGTGAGGAAGTAGAGTCCTTGTTAAAAGATATTAAACAAAAGGATACAAATATTATAAAAATTTACAACGATAATGAAATTGACTCCCTCATTCCTGAGTTTCATAATAAGGAGTTGTGTAGTCAGATTCAGTACCAATGCTCGATTAAATCAAAATTAAGTGAATTAAAATTTAAAGGGATCAAAATTCAACCCCTCAAATACTTGTTCTCATTTGAGTGAATCTGTTCTTAGAGCTATAGATTGTGGTTTCTTTGAGGGCAATGAAACTGATAAGTTTGCTTATAAAACCTTCATTTCAAAATTTAAGAGTTCCTTAGATTTGCAGAAAAATTTAAGTGATTCCATTAAACTACATTGCTTAAAAAATAAGTTAAAGGGATATGCATACTCTCTGATTCAGAATCTTTCTATTAGTGATAATAATTATAATAAAGCTCTTGAACTTCTAGATAAAGAGTTTTTAGACGAAAATTTCATCATTGATGAAATTATTAAAAAAATAATGTCTTTAAAACCAGTATTTGACCCAACATATAATGCGACTAGGGTTTACTTAAATGATATCAGGACATTAATATATGAACTTGAGAGTTATAACCTCAAATATCTTGAGGAGGCTACAGGATTAGTAGTACTTAGTCACATAGTTTTATCAAAATTACCTAATGTGGTAGTAAAGGAAATTACTCGCAAGTTGAATACCAATTACCCCGATTTAAATCAAATATTCGACAGCTATAATGAAGTTATTAAAAATATTGTTAAAACGTCAAATCATAATAAAGGTCAAAATTTCAATCAAGTCCCTTCCCATAATACTTATTCAAAATTTAAAAATATAAATAATTCGGATAAGCCTAATTTTAAATTTAAAATTAATGAAAATCAAAGGACAAATGAGTCCTTAAAATCTAATAATAGGCCTGATTCCAATTCTGCTTTGCAAAATTTCAAAACTCATACTAATGAAGTTAGTGGAAATGAAGCTTCTCATGGTATTGATTCTTCCACTTCTAAAATCAAAGGTTATTCAAAATCATGTAAGTTTTGTTCATCTCAAGGTCATGTGATGACCAATTGCAATGTTTATCAAACCTATGATTTAAGAATTAAAAGGTGTAATGAAATAAATCTATGCCCCAAATGTTCAAGTACTAAACATACTGCAGATCAGTGTCCTGGACTTGAGGAGCAACTTTCTTTCAGTTGCCAAGTTTGCAATAAAAGAAGTCATATTACAGCTCTTTGTAAGCAAAGGAAAAGTTCCACTCTCACAAATGTATGTCTTAGCTTTAGCCAAAGCACGAACAATTTATATTTGCTACCATCAATTACTGGTAAGGATTGGTAGAGGTGTTTCGGGCTTCTGCCTCGATGCCTAATGACTGTGATTCACAGAGTACCTTTTCTAAAAGAGTGCTTGACAAACTCAATATATCTGTAGAGAATCATCAAAGCACTCAATACGATATAAAAACCTATTTAGGTGTTACCACCCGCAGTTTGAAAGAGACTGTTCTTGATGTATATATGGACCAGTCTTGTTTCACCCTTCCTCTTTTGGTTGATGAGGATCTTCAATTAAGTTCGTAGATTAGGCTCTAATTAATTTGAGAAATAAATCTTTCAAATTAGCTGATTCTGGCTATAAAGAGTCTAATAACTCATTTTTCGATTTGGATGCCTTAATTGGCATTGATTTAATAGAGTATTTCCTCAACTAGAATTGATTAAATGTATATGCTTTTAAGTTAAGAGATGGTTCTATTATTCCATTTGGAAATATTACTAATTTTATATACAATAATCAAATAAGAGTTTCAAATCCACCATCAGTTGTTCTAAATCATAATCATAATCATATTCAAAATCAAAATCACATTCATGTTCAAAATCAAAATCATTTGAAGGTTAACCATACTTTGGTTAATGCAGTCTTAAACCCTGTACATTCTTATTTTAATCCTTTAAGCCATATCCTAAGTTATTCAGAGGTAGAGCAAGGATTAGAAAACATGTTCAAATTAGAGTCCTTAGGTATTGAAGGTATGAATAATAATAAATCTGAAGATGATTTGAAACAGATTGAAAAATTCAAAGGTGGTATAGAGTTCAAAGAAAATATCATATAGATCTTCCATGGATTGAAGATAAACTTCCCTTGTTGCCATCAAACTATAACATTGCTCTTGCAGTGCTTAATAGAGTTCATGAAAATTTAGAAAGAAAAGATTTAGTTAAAGCCTATGATGATGTCTTTCAGCAACAATTAGCTGATGGTATTATTGAAGAGTTCAAAGTATCTCCCTCTGAGTATAAAAATTATATTTGGGTTCCTCACAGACCTGTTATCAAAACTGATGAACAAGTATCAACAAAGGTCAAGCCTGTGTTTAACTGTTCTCTTAAAACTAACTCTTTACCATCTCTAAATGAGGCAGCCTATACTGGACCAGATCTTATGTCCTCCTTGTTAGGTCATTTATTCCGGTTCAGATCAAATCAGTTTGTTATGTTATCGGATATAAAACAAGCCTTCCTTCAGATTAAGTTAAAATCTATTGAAGACCGCAATCGCTTTTTTTTTTTTTTTTTGAGAAGTAATGGTCAATTAAAGGCTTATCGATACTCAACCATTGTTTTTGGTTTCACATCCTCACCTTTCATCCTCAAATATATCATCAAGCATCATGCCCATCATATGAGGATGATGCATGTACTCAGATTTTGTTGATAATTTAATTATTAGTGGCAATGATCTACAACATTTAAAGGAACTTTATCATGAATGCAACAAAAGAATGGAAGATGGTGGTTTCCATCTTAGTTGGGACTCTAATAATGATCAATTGAGAGTTGTTATGGAAGAAGAGGGTAGAATAGTTCAACATCAGGAATCAGAAGATAAGGTTCTTGGATATCTTTTTAATCCTCTTACAGATAAGTTAAAACTAGCAAAATTTTCAATTAATGCTGATGCAAATACCAAAAGATTGTTGTTATCAGCTGTGTCCAAGGTTTTTGATCCGTTAAATATCTTTTTACCTGTAACTTTAAGAGGTCGGCTATTTCCTGGTCTTTTCTATGTTCAGATTTAAATAAATTACATAATATTGAAATTGAAAGGTGTGCTTTCTCACCTTCTCCCTCAAACTCTTTATTTGTATTTTGTGATGCTTCATCCTCTTGTTATGGTTTTGCAGTTTATAGTATAGGTCAAGGTTCTAGTTTAATATTTTCAAAGGCCAAGGTGGCCCCCTCAAATCTAGGGCTTTGCCCTCTTTAGAGTTGTTATCTGTGTTTTTATTTTTCAAGTGTATCAAATCAATATTATCAGAATTTTCTAATGTTCAGTTCAAAAACATAAAGGTGTTTGTAGATGCTCAAATTGTCCTTTCATGGCTCCTATCTGGAAGAGCAAAAAATAAAAATATTTTTGTAAATAATAGGCTCAAAGAAATTTATCAAATCAAAAATCAAGTTGAGCTAGAGTACAAAGTATCCATTTCTTATGCTTACATCAATACTGCTGAAAACCCAGATCTGATTACCAGAGGTGTTACAACCTCTACTTTTCTTTCAAAATTGCCATTATGGCTAAAAGGTCCTTCTTGGATTCTACTAGATCAATCTCAATGGCCTATTAGTAAACTTAAATGTTTATCTGAGGCCAATAAGGAAAAGACTTTACAATGTCACACATCTGTGGTTGTTACTCAGTCTTTG
Organism: Trachelipus rathkii; assembly: GCA_015478945.1. Lineage (NCBI taxonomy): Eukaryota > Metazoa > Arthropoda > Malacostraca > Isopoda > Trachelipodidae > Trachelipus > Trachelipus rathkii. Next base: position 6,115 of record JABUQX010050030.1, read on the forward strand.
TTACCCTTTAAAGACTACTCAAGTGTGCATAGGCTTTATAAAGTAACTTCAAAAATATTCAAATTCATTAGCAGGAGTAAGGGGCTGGATGAAGATTGTGATCAGAAAGCCCAACTCTATTGAAAAATAGTAGCAGTTGTTAATGTATATTATGTAACTTTACAAAGGATGGAATTCACCTCAAGGGTCAATCAACTTAGCTTATTCTAGATGATAAACGCCTCTAATCCGATCCAAAGGGAGTAAATTGCTGGGCGGTTCTTTTATATAATGATGATGTGATAAATCCAATTCTTCTTGGCAAGGATCATCATCTCACTAAATTAATAATAAGAGACTTTCATTCAAGATGTCAACACTTGGGTGTTCAAACCACTATCAATTTCATCAGAGCTCATGGCTTCTGGATTACCAAGGCCAGGCAGGCTGTAAAGAATGTTTTGTCAGACTGTATAGTATGCAAAAAATTTAACAGTATACCCTTTAAATATCCAAAAATGACTAATCTTCTTCATCATAGAGTTAATTTTGTGCGTCCTTTTGAGCATACTGGTGTGGACTTTACAGGACATCTCTTTGTAAAGATTAATGATAAGGAACTTCAAAAAATGTATTTGTTAATTTTCACCTGCCTTAATATCAGAGATATTCATGTTGATGTCCTCCCAGATATGTCCACTGAATCCTTTCTACTTTCATTCCAACGTTTCACAAATATATGGCATACTGTCCAATTTGTAACAGATAATGCCAGGAATTTCAAACAAGGTGGAAATATACTGTTAGAATCTTTGTCTTCAAATATGTTCTCCGAACATATGCGTATCAATAACATCAAACATTACAAGATTCCAATCTATTCCAGTTGGGTGGGATCAGTTTGGGAGAGAATGATACGAACAGTTAAGGGATGTCTTTAAAACTATAGGTAAAGCAACCTTAACCTACTTTCAACTGTTAACAAGTATTTCAAATATCACCAATGTTATCAATTCAAGACCTTTAACCTATAGGTCATCAGATAATGATTTGGAAGTTATTGCTCCAAATTCCTTTTTGAAGCCTCAATTTCAATGAAGTTTCCTACCCCATATGGAAAAAACTTCCTCCCTCACAACAAGACTTAGCCATAACTCTAACTGCTCAAGGAAGAGTTTTGGAGACTTTCAGGGAATTATGGTATGAGTCTTACCTATTAAATTTGCGCCAGACAAGTAGAAGTCTCTATCAGTCAGAGTGGACCAACAGAAATATAGTTCTGATTCACACACCTAACAAACCTAGACCCTTCTGGCTTTTGGGTAGAGTTCTGGAAGTCATTGTTGGTGATGACGATAAGATCAGGAGTGTGTTATTAAAAAGGGGAGATGGACAAACCTGTCACTATTCTATTTGTCATCTCTACCCATTGGAGTTATCTATTACCCACTCTGTCTCCTGTGGAGAAACTGATGCTGAAGCAAGCAGTGATCTCTCCAATTCAGATGGTCAAAACAATGAAAATACAGATCAAGTTGATCCCTCAAATTCAAATTCAGTTATTCAAAGTAGTAATAGTGATACTTCAAGTTATAGATGTACAACCTTCAACTTCAGGTATAAATTCACCTCAACTGACTCTAAACAATAGAATCAAAACTTCTCATCTCAATTCTGGGTCAAAGAAAGACCCTAGACAGGCTGCCGTCATGTCAAGAATTCCTTCTGCAAGAATTAATCTGATTTGTAAAAATTTTAATTCTTTTAATTGCAATGGTTTTCATTGCAACTCTTCAGTGGGAGGATATAAAAACTATTATATACTTCCACATATATCTCTTCTATTTTGCTTATTTTAGTATTTTATTTAGGATATAAAAACTATTAGTTATATATTTTCTTATACCGGTATGGTATCTTCTATTATTAGTTTTAGCGGAATTTATATTTTTGTCTACATGTGGTATCCATTTTTCACTTAATTTCACTAAAAAATTACAATGTCTTACAACAACTGCGGACTTACTTCAAATTCAATAACGGTCCTAATAAGTCGTGCTTGTGAAATCAAAATTTAAATCAAAAATGTAAGGTGTTAGGAGGTAAATTGTAATTTTCCCTTTCTCAACCTACCTCTATTCTCTTTATCTCTTACTCACCTATTCAATTTAACCTAATAAGTTAGTTAGTTATAATTTAATAAAGCCAAAAGGCCGAGTTATCTTAAAAACTAATAGAACTTCCTCAAGGACCAAAAAAGTCTTTGAATAACCAACAAACCCAAGGTAAGGCTTATGTAGTTACACAATTGTATTTATATATTAATTTTTTAGTTTTTATAACATTCAAAGACTTTTTTGTTCAATTATATATATATATATATATATATATATATACATATATATATATATATAGCGGGACTGCGCTAAAAAATATATATATATATATATATATATATATAAATATATATATATATATATATATATATATATATATATATATATATATATATATATATATATATATATATATATATATATATATATATATATATAAACATATATATATATATATACTTATATAGTTTTATATATATATATAGTATATATATATAGATATATACATATATATAATATATATACATATATATATATATACATATATTATATATACTTACAAATATATATATTTATGTGGATCATCTCAGTTCAAAGATATATATAGTATTCTTATATATAGATATATATGATTATATATATTATCTTATGTAAAGGTTAGGAATATTTATATATTTCACAAATGATAAGTTTAGCCTATATATATTAAATATATATATATATATTATATATATTTATATGTATATTTAGTTATTTTTGGTATGTATATATATATATATATATATATATATATATATATATATATATATATGGTTCATGTGAATTTAATGGCTCGCGTTTTTCTGAGTCATAAAATTTTAGGTTAAGTATTTACAATCTTGTTTAAATTTTTCATGATTAGGTAAAAAATTCAACTTATTTTAGTTCATGTGAATTTATTTAGGTTAAAAAAATGAATGAAATTGCAATTTATTTTATTAAAGATGAAGTCCTTTATTTTAAAATTAACGGTCCTTTTAATATATATATATATATATATATATATATATATATATGTTGGTATGTTGGTATAGGAGTAAAAAAAAATATATATATATATATATATATATATATATATATATATATATATATATATATATATATATATATATATATATATATATATATATATATATATAAATATATATATATAAATATATAATACAAAATTTTGAAAACTTTTACAGCTGCAAATATCTGTTTTATTAAAATTTAAACATTCAATATTGTAATTTTGATATATATTAAACAATATTAATATCGGTGAATTGTGAGGAGCAAATTGTATTAAAGAACTTTACTTCTTAAATTAAAAGCTCTTATAAATATATGTTGAACCTAAAAATCATCGTAATTTTTTTTTTTTCTTTGCATTTATTCATCGGAAATATTTAGATTTTTTTTTTTATAGGGGGCTCGAGCCGAAGGGGGACGATTGAGGCCGAGACCCAAGCATTTTGTGTTTACCCCTATGGTATTCCTTTAGCTAAAAAAAAATTTAATTCCCTTTACACTATGGTATTACTAACTAAAAGAATACCATAGGGTACACAAAGATGGCAGGAGTCGGGTCTCTCGCCTCCCGACGGATCCCGTCCATCTAACCCCAGTCGGCCTGAGCCCCTAAACTTTCTAAATATTTGAAAAATACGATACTTTTAGTCTTCAACATATTTATAAAACTTTTTTAATCTAAATAAAGTTCTTTGAAAATTCTATAGATTTTCTTCTTTTATTATGCAATTTCACCTTAAATCAGGGATGGCACGAAAAAAATCAATTGATTTTTTTACTTGATTTTTTTATAAATAAATCATGATTTTTTTGATTTTATTGATTTTTTTAATTTTTTGTTTTTTTTATATTTTTTTTTATTATTTTTTTTTTTTTTGTTTATATTTAAGTGATTTAACTTCAATAGAAATAAAAAATTAAAATAAAACTATATATATTATGAAGTTTTTAATATATATTTTTTTCAATTTTCAACAAACTATTGGCATTGTAACCCGTAAGTCTGTAACATTCTTTAGTGTTGCTGTTTCATGGTTTCCATTGAAGATTTTCCTAGGGCCTAGGGTTAAAAATTGAAAATTAATGCCAGATGCAGACTAATTATATATATTGTTTTTGTATAATGTCGTATAATAGATATGTTAGGCCAGTATTTGAATATTTTCTACAATTTTAGCACCCTTATTAAAAAAGACATGGATATGCTGAAGAGGGCGCAACATAAAGCAACAAGGAGGTAGATTTTTGGCTTTGAGGATAAGAATAGGCGTGAAGTTGTCTAGATAGGCCCATGCGGCTTCTTAAATATTATTCTTATTTATTATTTATTATGGGTTGACTGGGACATTCTAGAGGGGCCAATGCAGCTTCTTAATTATTAATTTTTATTGGTTGACTGGGACAGTCTAAAAAGGACCATGCAGCTTCTCAAGTATTATTCTTATTTATTATGAGTTGACTGGGACATTCTCAAGTCAATTATTCCTAATTATTAATTTTAATTATTAATTTATTATTGGTTGACTGGACAGTCTCAGCTAGGCCCATGCGGCTTCTAAGTATTATTCTTATTTATTATCGATATTTATTATGAGTTGATCAGACATTCTAGAAGCGGGCCAATTTAATTATTGGCTTTATTAGACTGGGACAGGTCGCTGACCATGTGGCTTCTCTTAAGTATTATTCTTATTTATTATGAATTGACTGGAACATTCTAGAGGCGTCAAAATGCGGTTTCTTAATTATTTTTTTAATTGTTAGTTATTAGACTGGGGACAGTCTGTATTTCATTTATATTAATTATTGTAATAAATATCGTGGCTTTCATTTTTATTGATATTGACAACATACGGCTTGCTCTTATTTATAACACTTGAGGTTGTTTCAATTAATATTCAGAATACTCAGGAAGCTGCATTGACCCCCAGAATCTCCTGAGTCAACCCATAATAAATAAGAAAAAAATACAAGAAGCCGTATGGTCCTTTTCAAATATGTCCCAGTCAACCAATAAAACTAATAATTAAGAAGCAGCATTGGCCCCTCTAGAATGTCCCAGTCAACCCATAATAAATAATAAATAAGAATAAAACTTAATAAGGCGTATGGGCCTATCTAACTGTCCCAGTCAACCAATAATAATTAATAATTAAAAATAAAAATCCCTCGAGAATGTCCCATTCAACTCATTATAAATAAGAATAATACTTAAGAAGCCGCATGGTCCTTTTTAGACTGTCCCAGTCGACCAATAAAAATTAATATTTGAGAAGCCGCATTGGCCCTCTAGAATGTCCCGGTCAACCCATAAAAATTAAGAATTAAAAAGCACTTAATAATAATTGAATAGTATTTATAATTAAGAAGCCACATGGGCCTACCTGCACTGTCCTAGTCAACCAACAATAATTAATAATTAAGAATAATAATTAAAAAGTCACATTGGCCCCTCTAGAATGTCCCATGAATCAATAATAATTCATAAATAAGAAAAATGATTTAGAAGCTGCATGGGCCTATCCAGACTGTCCCAGTCAACCCATAATAATTAATAATCAGAGCTGGGCGTTGCGCCACAGAGTTGCGCCTATGCGCTTAAGGCACATTATCAATTTGTAGGCGCAAAGGCGCATAGGCGCAACATTTTTAAAAAGGCGGGACTAGGCAAAGGCGCACGCCACTCTCTGCGCCTATAGCCAAGCTCTATGAACAGGAACAAAGCATTTTTTTTTTTACCCCTTAAAAGTTAGAACTTAGAAGCGTGGCAAACGTGTATCATTCTAAAACCAGTGTAAAATCCTTATATATATATATATATATATATAGTAGTAGCAATTTATATATATGTTATATATATATATATATATATATATATATAGCAGTAGTTATATATATAGTTAAGGTTATATATATATATATGTTGTTATATACAGTATATATATATATATATATATATATATATATATATATATATATATATTGTTGATGATTGTTTTCGGATTTGCTGAAGAAACAACACCAACAACATTGGAAACGGAAACAACGTTGAGCATCAATAAATCTATTAAAAACAAAATAAACTTATATATAATACATCATAATAAACAATAACAATATTTATAAATAAACAATAATAATTGTAATACACAAAATATGGAATTAGAATTTATGAGAAATATTACATAGTATCCCCTGAAATCTGACTTTCTTTGAAACAGAAATGAAGGGTGACTAATTTATTTTCGATATAAAAATCACATAAGTAATATAATAGGAAATGTGTTATTTAAATTAAAAATAAATGTTTCACTTTTTTAGAAATAAATTTTAAGCACAAACTCACCCCTGGCTTTTTAAGGTTTAAATCTATACAATATAAACTTTCGATCAATCACGTAAAGCATAATATAGTAATAGTTCAAAATCAATGAGGCTAAGCTGAATCACAAGTTTGAAGCAACGGTGGATATTCATAAAATAACCAAATTCATCACTTGTTAAGGAAGCACGCAGTCGAAAAGAAATCCTTGATATTTTCTGAAGAATTAATTCATAAACTTGGATGGTGAAAGTGACACACTGACAAAAACTGTAGCAAAAAAATCGGAGCAAATAGAGAACGTGTTTTCAGTAATGGCGCTTGATCGAAAGAGAACGGAAGTTGAAAGAATCACGTGATCGAGACAAAAAATTGGTTCCAAATAGAAAAAGAAAAAGTACAAAATAAAAATAAAAATAAAATAAAAATAGGAATAGGAATTAGTTAAGACTAATGACTACAATTACCCCCCCCACGGAGTGTCAGGGAGAGAAGCGTACAACAGGGCGGCGACGGCGGCCGGAACGAGACCGAGGATAGGGAGGAGAAGGCACAGGAGGAGGAGGAGGAGGGTTAGGCTGGGTATGCAATGGAGGATCAGTTGTAAGCGGAAGGGGGAGTGGTAGAGGCGGCGGGGAAGGATTACGAACCGGAGAAGTGGACATAGGGACGGAAGGAGGAGGGGGAGGATCAATAGAATGTGTACGAGTAGAGGAAGATGAAGCCAGATGGGTGGTAGAAGGTTGTTGTAAACGAGGAGAAACAGGAAGGATGATTGGAGGAGGTGGAACAATGTCAACTGACAACTCGGGAGCAAAGTCCAAGAAGGCGGGCTTAATCCGGTCAATAGAAACATTTTCCACTTTAGAACCCCTTTGAAGCGAAAAATATTTACGATAACGCTGAAGCACCCGAAAAGGTCCGTCATATCGGGCCTGAAGAGGGCCGCGATGGGAGTCGTGGCGGACAAGAACGTGTGTACAGGTATCGAGTTCGGACGGAATGTAGATTGTGCGACGAGTTTGGCGAGGAAGAGAGGGCTTCCATGAGTCGGCACATTGACGAAGACGGGAAAGGTAAGAATGACGATCAGTAGTAGGAGCAGGGGAAGGAAGGATGAACTCGCCTGGAATTCGGATGGAAGTACCGTAAACAAGCTCAGCGGATGAGCACTGAAGGTCTTCTTTGAATGAGGTCCGAATGCCAAGAAGGACAAGTGGGAGGGTTTCGGACCAATTATCAACATTGCCATGAGCCATCAGGGAAGATTTTAACTGCCGGTGAAACCTTTCAATCATTCCCTGAGACTGTGGATGATAGCTACAAGAACGAAGGCGTTTTGATCCTAAGAGAACCATAAGGTCCTTCCACAGGTAGGACTCAAATTGGCGTCCCTGATCTGTCGAGACCGTAGAGGGAGTACCGAATCTTGAAACCCAGTGGAAGAGAAAAGCCTGAGCAATGGATTCTCCTGAAGTATCTTGAAGAGGGATAGCTTCGACCCAGCGAGTAAATCGGTCGATACAAGTGAGAAGGTGTGTGTAACCGTTTGAAGGAGGTAGGGGACCGACCAAGTCAATGTGGACCTGGTCGAAGCGTTGTCCCGGAGGAAGAAACTGCTCGACAGGAGCGCTAGTATGCTTATGGACTTTTGCACGTTGGCAGTTAAGGCAACTTTTAGTCCAAAGCTTAACGTCCTGGAGAAGGGACGGCCAGACAAAATGTTTACCGACTTTGACCTGTGTACCTCTTATGCCGGGATGCGAAACATCGTGTATTGTGTGAAATACAAGACGACGCATGGAAGAAGGTACGACAGGGCGGGGTAGACGTGAGGACATGTCGCAGAGAAGTGGAAATGGAAATCCGAAAACTTCCACACTCTGAATATCAAAAGTAGAGTTGGCAGGGAAGGTATAGTCTTCCAGCTGCTGAAGACGGGACATCTCCTCGTAATCGATGGAAGGAAGAGGAGAAATGGCACAAATGCGGGAATATTCTCAGCACCCTTAACGTGACGAATGTCGGTGGTGAACTGAGCAATAAACTCGAGATGACGTACCTCACGGGGAGACTGTTTAACAGTAGAAGCTGTGATGGCGTACGTGATGGGCAGATGGTCCGTAAGTATGTGAAACTCACGACCGTCAATAAAGTACCGAAAATGTTTGATGGCAAGGTAGATAGCTAGCAATTCTCTCCCGAAAGCACTATACCGAACCTCGGGAGGTTGGAGCTTCCTAGAAAAGAACGCCAGCGGACGCCATTCGCCTTCAAGGTACTGTTGCAAAACAGCACCGACTGCGTGATCCGAAGCATCAGTGTGAATGCGTGTCGGAGCAGTGGGGGAGGGAAAAACAAGGAGGACAGAAGAAGCCAGAGCCTCCTTGATGGTAGAGAAAGCAAGACGGGCCTCATCAGTCCAATCGATGGAGGTGGAGGCAGAAGATCCCTTACGAGAAGGCTTGAGAAGTGCATTAAGAGGACGCAAAATGTCTGCTGCCGAAGGAATGAACCTGTGATAGAAGTTTACCATGCCCAGAAAACGACGAAGTTGTCGTTGCTTCTGGGGCATGGGGAAAGAACGAATAGCAGAGACACGGTCTTCGAGAGGGCGGATACCTTCTGAAGAGATAGAATGGCCGAGGAAGGTTAGCGAAGTAACGCCGAACATGCATTTAAGAGAGTTAATACGAATGCCGAAAGTCACTAACCTTGCGAAAACCTGGCGTAAGTGAGAGAGATGTTCCTCTGGGGAAGAGCTGGCTATAAGGAGATCGTCAAGATAAGCAAACACAAAAGGCAGTCCACGGAATCGATGAACCTCTGGAAAGATTGGGCAGCATTCCGGAGGCCGAAAGGAGTTCGGAGAAACTCAAACAAGCCGAAGGGAGTTATTACGGCCGTTTTGTGAATATCGGCAGCATTTACTGGTATTTGGTAAAAAGCTTTCACCAAATCAATTTTCGAGAAGATGGTACATCCCGAAAGATTTGCGGTAAAATCTTGCAGGTGCGGAATTGGATAACGGTCGGGGCGTGTAATTGCATTAAGACACCTGTAATCCCCGGTAGGGCGGTAATCACCGTTAGGTTTAAGGACGAGGTGAAGAGGAGAGGCATACTCAGAATTTGAAGGTCGAATTATACCTTGCTGAAGAAGGGTATCAAACTCAAGCTTGGCAGCTTTAAGTTTGTCGGGAGCAAGGCGACGTGCATGCGCAAAGGGAGGTCTGCCTGAAGTCTCAATGTGGTGGACCACATTGTGTTTGACTTCCGAAAAGGTAGAAATAGGAGAAACAAGTTCGGGAAAATCCGAATGAAGAAGTGCTTCAAAAGGGTTACTAGAAGATGGAAGGTGTATTCCACTGATGGAAGAAGCGGTACGTATACAGGAGGAAGAAAATTGCGTGTCAAAATCGATGATTCTATTATGATGAAGATCAACAAGGATGTTATAATGGGAAAGGAAGTCAGCGCCTATGATGGGAAGGGTGACGTCTGCAATGACGAAATCCCAATGGAAGTCGCGTCGGAAAGAGAGAGTAAGATGAAGACGTTTAGAGCCATAAGTGTGAATAAGAGTCCCGTTAGCGGCCTGAAGAGAATTAAGAGGTTCAGAAACAGGGTTCTTTTGTAAAAGAGATCGAGGAAGAACACTGAAGGAAGAACCTGTATCGACTAAAAATGTGTAACCTGTGTTAGGATCAAAGCCACATCGGGCGACTTTACGATGTGGCAGTATCGTTTAAAGAAAAAGCGCAGGGTTTATGACAATTGCGTGTTTGAGCCCCAAAACGCTGGTGATTAAGACAAATGCCTTGGGAATCAGAAGGAGAAGGGACAGAAGAAGGATGAGCAAGAGCAGAGGGAGGTTGCTGTGCCGAACGAGAAGGAGACTGTGAGTGATGAAAGGATTGACGAGAAGCGTGAGGAGATTTGAAATAACGACGAGGCTGGTTAAAATAGCGTGGACGATGTGCTGAGAAGTCCATGTTAGGCGAAGGAGCATGATAAAAATTAGGATGTATAAGAGTTTCAAGCGATCGGAGCCTTGTTTGCAAATCCAAAATTGATTGCTCCAAAAACGTGATGCGAGCTTGTGAAACATGTTGCGAGGGGGAAGGTTGCACTGCTTGTACCAGGCCTTGTGCCTGCGGGCTAGAGGGGATGGGTGGCCCCTGACCTAGCGTCAAGGCTGGTGCAGTTGAAGCGGGAAAAGGTGCGAGCTGCGTCGTAAGAGTTTCCGCTTTTACGATCCTATCTGCATGCACAGCTAATTCCGATAATGAGCACGTAGGATCTACTAAAGCTAATTGGTACTGAATGTTAGATGGGAGCTTTTGTATAAATAGCTCACGCACTATATGGATGCAAGGTCCTACGGGAGGACCGTCTAAAAATGAAAGCATATTGCTTAAAAGAACTGATGGTAGTCTATCTCCCAAAACTTCATTTCTCAAAAGCTGTCTAATTTTTTCAGGCTCTGATTGTCCTAATCTGTCTAAGAGTATAGCCTTAAGCTCACTATAGGGCCTAATGCCAACATTTAAATTTGGTAAAACATCTCTTATGCGTTGTAAAATTTTAGTTGGAAGTATATTTAATAAAGCTCGAAATCGATCGCTTTCGGATTTATCTTGCAACTGTAACTCTAATAACACAAAAGTGAGATCCAGATCCTCACTCAAAAACTTACCATTATACTGAAAAGTAGTGGTCTGAGCAGGAGCCGTAAGTTGAGGTGCAGGTGGAGGTTGAGCTGTATTTAAATTGTTTGGAATGTCATCCACAGGAGCCATATTTATAAGAAAAAAATAATAATACTGTATGTGTTAACAATGCAAGATAATATAAAGTGATGGGGCAGGTAGAATTGCCGACTAAAAATTTTCCTAACGCTATCTAAAAATAATAAAAAAAAAATAAAAAAGTAAAGAACTTAAAACTACGAAAACACAAAACACTGGGCTTTAGACCCACTAGCTCTCGCTTTTTTGGAGAGAAGAAAAAAAATATATATATATTCGAAAGCACAGCTGTTTATATAAGCTTGCTCCCGTGAAATAGAAATATAAAAAAAAATATATATGTAAAATATTAAAATATTAAATGGTAAAAAAAAATTATATGCAGCAGGAGGAACCACTGGACGGTCCCGGTGAATACAAAAACGTCTGTGAAGGCACTTGGAAAACACTGTTCAGAGGGCATCAGGGTAGAAACACACTCCAGTCACCACTTTGTTGATGATTGTTTTCCGAATTTGCTGAAGAAACAACACCAACAATATTGGAAACAGAAACAACGTTGAGCATCAATAAATCTATTAAAAACAAAATAAACTTATATATAATACATCATAATAAACAATAACAATATTTATAAATAAACAATAATAATTGTAATACACAAAATATGGAATTAGAATTTATGAGAAATATTACATAGTATCCCCTGAAATCTGACTTTCTTTGAAACAGAAGGTATGAAGGGTGACTAATTTATTTTCGATATAAAAATTACGTAAGTAATATAATAGAAAATGTATTATTTAAATAAAAAATAATTGTTTCACTTTTAAGAAATAAATTTTAAGCACAAACTCACCCCTGGCTTTTAAGGTTTAAATCTATACAATATAAACTTTCGATCAATCACGTAAAGCATAATATAGTAATAGTTCAAAATCAATGAGGCTAAGCTGAATCACAAGTTTGAAGCAACGGTGGATATTCATAAAATAACCAAATTCATCACTTGTTAAGGAAGCACGCAGTCGAAAAGAAATCCTTGATATTTTCTGAAGAATTAATTCATAAACTTGGATGGTGAAAGTGACACACTGACAAAAACTGTAGCAAAAAAATCGGAACAAATAGAGAACGTGTTTTCAGTAATGGCGCTTGATCGAAAGAGAACGGAAGTTGAAAAGGATCACGTGATTTTTCGCTCGAGACAAAAAATTGGTTCCAAATAGAAAAAGAAAAAGTACAAAATAAAAATAAAAATAAAATAAAAATAAAAATAGGAATTAGTTAAGACTAATGACTACAATATATATATATATATATATATATATATATATATATATATATATATATATATATATATATATATATATATATATATATATATATATATATATATATATTTATATATATATTATTTATATATATATATAATATATATACATAGTTCAGTAGTTCTTAACTACAAATTAAAAGAGCATATGGCTCTGAAAATTTTCAACTTCTTCAGCGCTTGTGCTGAACCTCCTGGGGGAAAACATGGACCACAAGGACATGGAGGAGGAAGAGGACGTGTAGATATTAGTTTACGGTGTTTTAATTACAAAAAATTAATAAATGTGTATTTCTTCCTTATAAAAAGCATGCTTTTATTATCGCACTTAAAGTTTACTTTGCAAATAAATTTAGCAAATACAGCCACCGGCGGCGAAAAGGCGCTAGCGCTGCATTGGACAAAAACTATGTGCTTAGGCGATTGATGGACAAAACTATAGGCCATAGTGCTAGGCCCGCACTAGGTCCGGGCGGCATAGGCGCACTCAAAAAAATTATAGGCGTTGCCCAGCTCTTGTTAATAATTAAAGAATAATTTATCTTAATTATAATTATGGTTGACTTCAGGACAGTCTAGATAGGCCATGCGGCTTCTTTGAATTATTACTTATTTATTTAATTTTTGTTTGGTTGACTGGGACAGTCTAGGTAGGCCCATGTGGTTTCTAATTATAAATACTATTCATTAATTACATTAATTATTATAAAAATTATTCTTAATTCAAGTTTTATGGGTTGACTGGGACATTCTAGAGGGGACAATGCCGCTTCTCAATTATTAATTTTTATTGGTTGACTGGAAAAGTCTAAAAAGGACCATGCGGCTTCTTAAGCTTATTATTCTTATTTATTTTTGAGTTTGACTGAGACATTCTAGGAGGATTCAATATGGCTTCGTAATATTAGTTTTTAAATTAAATATTATTGGTTGATTGTGACAGTCTAGATAGGCCCATGTGCTTCTTAAGTACTATTCTTATTTATTATTTATATGGTTGACTGGGACATTCTAGACGGGCCAATGCGGCTTCTTATTATTAATTTTTATTGGTTGACTGGGAGAGTCTAAAAAAGGCACCATGCTTGCTTCTTAAGTATTTTATCTTATTTAATCATGGCAGCTGACTGGGACATTCTAGAGGGGTCAATGCGGCTTCTTAATTATTACTTTTAATTATTTAATATATTGTCTAGTGGTTGATAGGCCCATATAGCTTCTTAAGTATTATTCTTATTTATATGGGTTGACTGGGACATTCTAGAGTGGCCAATGCAGCTCTTAATTATTAATTTTTATTGGCTGACTGGGACAGTCTAAAAAGGACATTGCGGCTTCTTAAGTATTATTCTTATATATTATTGGGTTAACTGGGAACATTCTAGAGACGTTCATTTGCAGCTTCTTAATTATCTATTTTCTTTAATTATTAAATTATTATGGTTGACTGGGACAGTCTAGATAGCCCATGCGGCTTCTGAATATTATTTTAATTTATTAATTATAATGGATTGACTGGGACATTCTAGAGGGCCATATGCGGATTTTTAATTAATTTTTTTTAATTATTAATTTATTGTGGTTGACTGGAACAGTTAGGTAGGCCCATGCGCGTTCTTTAAAAATTATAATTACTAATTCATTAATTACATTAATTATATTATTAAAATTATTCTTAATTCTTAATTTTTATGGGTTGAATGGGACACTCTAGATTGGATTCTGCGTCTTCTTACTGTCTTTATATATATATATATATATATTATTATATATATATATTTTGTATAGTATATATATATATATATATTTTTATATATATAGTATACTATAAATATATATATAAGTATATATTATATATATATATTATATATATATAGTATTATATAATATATATATAATATATATATATATATATATATTATAATATATATATATATATATATATATTATATAATTATATATATATATATATATATATATATATATATTTCGCATGATTATTACGCACAAATATTGTTTTACAAATTTTTTATTTGCTTTGATATTATTTACACAGTATAAATATATTTTTCTACTATGTTATTTACGTACACTTTGTCTATAATATCGATTTCTCGAAATTAGAGAAAAAAATCGATTATAAAAAAATTTCGATATCGATGTATCGATAATCTGAAACGCATTTCAACAGTAATTCCTCATCCCTACACGAACGGAAAAAAGCCCAATTGTTATGATTTTCAGAGCGTTATTATTAATATTTTTAGTGAAAATATTAACTTAAAATAAACTCAGTTGAGTAAAAAAAACTTCAAATAATTTTTTAAAACCATTTTTGTAAATGAAATGTTTATAATTTTAATATACTATGTACGTGAACTCAAGTCAGTAATACTAAACAATTACCATCCTAACTCCTTCAGCCTCTCCTCATAGCTCACCCTCAAACCCAGAAATCATCCTTGTTGCCCTACGTTGCACTCGCTCTAGCAAATCTAAGTCCTTCTTTAAATAAGGGACCCAAACTTGTGCACAATACTCTATTATGGTCTAACATAGCTATTATACAGTTTACTTATTACTTCCTTGCTCTTGTAAACAACAATTGCGATAGTACTAAAACATTGGTGTCAAACCTCTCTCATATGTAAACTTAATTAGGCTAATCTATAAAAATTCTTTATTTTATTTAAAATTAGATTAGAAACAATTTAGGGTAATTGTTTAGTATTGGTGACTTGAGTTCACGTACATAGTATATTAAAATTATAAACATTTCATTTACAAAAATGGTTTTAAAAAATTATTTGAAGTTTTTTTTACGGATTTTCGTGTATTTTACGCATATATTTTAAAGAAAAATATAAAAAATAACATTCCGAAAATTTTAAACGGCTAATTTTCTCGTTTTTTAAAAACTAATGGGTACCGCAAAGGTAGTTTAATTTTTTAAAACTAATGATACCCAGGGTAGGACCGCCCCGATGCAGGAGTGGGGTCTCTCGGCCTTCCGGGGAACGGCAGGGTAGGACTATTTCCCCCCCCTCCGGGGAGCGGTCTCCGGAACCCCCGCTCTTTGGTATTTGGGTGTCGGGGAGGTTCCTCCGCTCCTCCCCTACGGGGTATGGAAATCGTCCCCCCATCTGTTCCCCGTCGGCTCGAGCCCCTTAATAGGCCAATATATATAATATATATATATATATATACTTAAAAGACATTAAGAATATATATATATAACTATATATATATATATATATATATATATATATATATATATATATATATATATATATATATATATATATATATATTATATATATATATTTATATTTATATATATATATATATATATAAAAGCCACATGGGCCTTTCGAAGATGTTCCCAGTCAACCCACTACCCAAACATGCTCATGCAAATCCACAAAGCACCCTAGGGCTTGTCAATTTGTTGTAACTACAAATCCACCAATTTGGCTTCGTCAAAACTAATGATATATAAATATGATGCCCAAAACATTCACATGCATTAATAACTAAGTTATGGTCACACATACCATCTAACATTAATAACTACTATAACTAAAAACCCGCCAATTTTGGCTTCATCAAATTATATTATATGATTACCCAACCCATCCATTAAACGAATCTAACCTTCTTAAATTGTTGCAATCGAGTCACACTCAACAACCTCCTCTGGCAGGCTATTCCAAAATTTAACAACCCTATTACTTGAATGCATGCTCTTCTTATATCAAGATGGCATAGGCTTTTCTTTTTTTAATTTTCTTATTATGCCCCCTGGTCACCAGTGTGTGTAGTGGCCAAATTTTTAAGTGGGAACGGCTAAATATATGTCAAATTATAAGGCAGAGTTCGCATTTATATGATTCCTAAAATGCCTGTACAATAGCTAAGAGCAATGAAATGTATCTGAGTTCCTGCAATAACGCATGAGGTCTTTTCAGGATTTTATTAAATAATATGGTTAAATATAGGAAAAGAAAATAAAGGAAAATAGTAACCTTATTTTTATAGATTTATAGATTTACTTTATTATTTTACAATACATCATAATTCATAAAATAATTATACTTATATTCAACTATTCTTATGTAGGTTAACTAACCTTTACTAATATAACCTTCATTTTTTTAATTAAAAGAATTCCATAAAATCACAAAGGAGAAAAAAAAAAAACAAATCAAGAAAATATATCAAACCGTTTACAAAATTAATCAGCAAATGCGTCTTCTTCTTTGTCGGGTTCATGTTTAGCTCGTCAATAAATAATAAATTGGCTATTTTTTTTTTTTTTTCTTACTATTTTATAGCTTACTTGGGAACGCCGTTCCCACGCGTTCCCGCTCCACTACACACTGCTGGTCACCTGTCCATGTTCTACTATGAAAAATTTATTGGTCTCTGTATTATCAATAGATGTAAATATTTTGTAGACTTGTATCATGTCCCCTTTGAGAAATCGCCTTGCTACAAGAAAACATTCCTAACTCCTTCAGCCTCTCCTCATAGCTCTTACCCTCAAACCCAGAAATCATCCTTGTTGCTCTACGTTGCACTCTCTCTAGCATATCTAAGTCTTTCTTTAAATAAGGGGCCCAAACTTTGTGCACAATACTCTATTTTACTGGCCTAACATAGCTATTATCACAGTTTACCTATTACTTCCTTGCTCTTGTAAACAAACATTGCGATTTTATTATGCCAGCATTTTTATAGCTTTATTCTAGCTTCCAAACATAATTAGCTACTTTTCAAATTACTGCTTATAATCACACCATCTTTTTCTTTGTTTCACAGACCTCAAGCCAATCCCCATTCATACCGTAGTTAAAACTTTTATTTTGAGTAACCTAGGTGAAGAACCTTACACTTTATATTACTATTAAATTCATTTGCCCACTATCTGCCCACCCAAGAAGTTTATCAAGATCTTTTGGAATTCTTTATGCATCCTTTCACTATTCCTAAACTGAGGTCTGCCCACTTTAGTATCATCTGTCAAACTTAAAAAACCTTGCATTTAAGTCCCTGGCCAAATCATTTATATATATGAGGAACAATAGTGGCTCCAGCATTGAACCCTGTGGGACACCACTCTTCACTATTTTCCCATGATGATTTATTCCCATTTAGTTGTACTATAAGGGATTAAAAATGATATATTAAGTACATTGTGTATTCTACATTAGCCTTACCGAAATTTGTTGTTTTCAAAGAGTTTTGCTCTTTGGCATAGATCTTGATAAGTCCTAGATAACCTAAGCCTCTTGGCTTTTGTAACCTATCACTTAAAATCTTAGTTAAGGAGGGTAAATTTGATTGGTGAGAAGGTAAGGAGAATAGGAGATAGGTTGACAGTAAAAAATATTTGAAAAGAAAATAAGAAAATTTACCTCTATACCCTTTTTTACATTTTTGATATTAATATTGATTCCACAGCAACGACTAAATTTTTGCAAAGCAGAAGGAATCAGGGCTATTATTTAGATTTTAAGACTCATTCGTTCCTTTGATTTTTTATTATTTAAATTTAAAATTTAGCTTATCCTTAATTAGTTATATTTTTAAATTTTGAATAAGTATTATGGGAAGGGACTTGATTGAAATTTTGACTTTATGATTTGACGTTTTAACAATATTTTTAATAACCATTATAGCTGTCGAATATCTGATTCAAATCGGGGTAATTGGTATTCAACTTGCGAGTAATTTCTTTTACTACCACATTAGGTAATTTTGATAAAACTATGTGACTAAGTACTACTAATCCTGTAGCCTCCTCAAGATATTTGAGGTTATAACTCTCAAGTTCATATATTAATGTCCTGATATCATTTAAGTAAACCCTTGTCGCATTATATGTTGGGTCAAATGCAGGTTTTAAAGAAATTAATTTTTTAACGATTTCATCAATGATGAATTTTTCGTCTAAAAACTCTTTGTCTAAAAGTTCAAGAGCCTTATTATAATTATTATCACTAATAGAAAGATTCTGAATCAGAGAGTATGCATATCCCTTTAATTTATTTTTTAAGCAATGAAGTTTAATGGATTCACTTAAATTTTTCTGTAAATCTAAGGAACTCTTAAATTTTGAAATGAAGGTTTTATAAGCAAACTTATCAGTTTCATTGCCCTCAAAGAAACCACAATCTATAGCTCTAAGAACAGATTCACTTAAATGAGAGCAAGTATTTTTTTGAGGGGTTGAATTTTGATCCCCTTTAAATTTTAATTCACTTAATTTTGATTTAATCGAGCATTGGTACTGAATCTGACTACACAACTCCTTATTATGAAACTCAGGAATGAGGGAGTCAACCTCATTATCATTAAATAATTTTATAATATTTGTATCTTTTTGTTTAATATCTTTTAACAAGGACTCTACTTCCTCCACAAGATCTTTTACATAAACTGCATCTTTATCTTTATTATTATCTATAGGCCTACTCTCTATTTGACCAAGATAAATATTTACTTGTGCCTTGAGGGATGAAATAGTTTGAACTATAGGCTTAGATTTTTTATTAACTCTATCCAGTAGGCTTGTATCTCTTGGTCAGACATTTTCGCTGAATTTGGCTAGAATGACCCCAAGGACAAATGAAACCTTGAAGGAAGATGAAATAATGAAAGATAGCCTACCACCAGGCTAAATTATTTGATTTGAATTTTGAAAAGGTCTATAAGACCAAAAAAAAAAAAAAATTTGAAGTTGAAAGTGATCTAGGTCTAGAATGCCTAACTTTGAAATTGAATTTTTTGAAAACAAACTTAATTCTGTAATTCTTTTAAATTATTTGTATTTGAAATTCTTTTAAAATAAACAGATGGACACACCACACACAAAAAAACAAAATTTTGAGGTTGAAAATGACCTAGGCCTAGGCCTAGGCCTAAGTTTGACCTTGAATTTTTTTAGGAAATCACTGTAATGGAAGGGTTAGGCAATGATGCATGCTTATCTAACTTTCATACCAAATTTTGAATTAAATTACACTAGACTAAACTAAACTTAGGACAAAAAACACACCATAGGCTAGTCTTCCGATAGGCCACGGTGGCTTCTACCGTCTATAATATTTTCCCACGTTCAAATAAACCTTAATTTTTAAAATGATTTTGACCTAATAATACACAAAATATCGAAAACTGCTATAAGTTCGGGATATTGTTTGATTGTTAATTTGCAGTTCGATAGAGCACGAGTTATTCAAGAACTTGCAACAAAATCCGTTCGTTAAGGACCAATATAGATTACACAATTGACGAAAATTAAATCTAAAGCAGATTAAAAAAGAGCAAAAAAATCTTTGAAAGATATAAGGATTTAAAAAAATGATATATAAGTACAATTGTGTATTCTACATTAGCCTTACCTGAATTTGTTGTTTTTCAAAGAATTTTTTTGCTCTTTGGAATAAGATCTTGATAGTCCTTAGATAACTCAGCCTCTTGGTTTTAGTAATCTATCACTTAAAAATCTTAGTTAGGGTAAATTTGATTGGTGAGAAGGTAAAGAGAATAGAGATAGGTTGCATAGTAAAAAATATTGAAAGGAAAATGTAAGAAATTTACCTCTATTACCCTTTTTACATTTTTGATTGATGAAATTTGATTTCACAAAGCAACGACTAATAGGGACCGGTTTTGAATTGAAGGTTTATAGTGATTTTTTGGCGCTTTTAGGAATTCTTGTAATTATACCCAAATATTGGCAAAGTACAAATTCCACTAAATAATATTTGATGCTTACTTATGACTTTTTTATATCTTACATCCTAATACGGTACTAAAATAAAATAAAAATAGAAGAGGACAAGCGAAAGTATATAATAGTTATTATATCCTAAATAAACTAATTAAAAACAAAACAGAAGAGATATATATGTGGAAGTAATATAATAGCTTTGTATAGTGCACACTGTTTTCTATTTCGCAACCACTCTAATCCAACCATGTACCACTCCCCATACCACATTGCAATAACTTTTTTCATCAGCCTTATGTGGGAGAACCTTATCAAAACTATTACTAAAAGTCCTAAATATACAATATCAACGTGGATTCTCCTTGGTCAATTTTGCAGTTCCAGATAAATATAATATATTATATAATATAATATATATTATCATATATATATATATATTATATATATATATATTTATATACTTCATATATAATATATATATATATTATATATATATATATATTTATATATATATATATATATATATATATATATATATATATATATATAATATATATTGTATTTGTGTGATATTAATTGTATGCTCTTGTTTCTCTCTTATTATAACTATTTATTATGTAGTTATCTCTTATATAAAATAATTGATATACATCCTTCATTCTGTACAAAATCTCTTTAAATACTATCCTTAATACTTATTCTTTAGTACCTCTCATAGCCACTATTACGAAATACCTCAACTAAGTCTACGCTGGATAATGATCGATACTCGCAATTATTTGTGCAACAAATACTGTTCTTATCAACATACAATAAAATACTATATTCAATAATATCCTCTCCTGTCTATCCGCACTATCTGATTAATCTCGCTATACATGCTATCACAAGTGAATACTCCATCAATCTTCTACTCTACGAACTCGAGGAAAGAAAGCGAATTTTACTATGATTCTATAACAGAGTGATTAAAAAATAGTGAAAATTATAACTCAAATTAAACGCAAATTAGTAAAAAAACTTCAAAATTAAAACCATTTTTGTAAATGAAAATGTTTATAATTTTAATATACTATGTACGTTGAACTCACGGGTCATAATACGAAGAAACTTAATTCATTAATTCATTTGCCACTTATCTTGCCTCACCCAAGGTGTTTATCAAGATTCTTTGAATCTTTATACATGCTTCTAACTATCCTAACTGTGGTGTCCACTTTTTGGTATCATCTGCAAACTTAAGAAAACCTTGCATTTAAGTCCCAGGTCTATAAATCATATATATATGAGGAACAATAGTGGCCCCAGAACCTGTACCCTGTGGGACCACCCACCTCTTCACTATTTTCCCATTGATTGATTTATGCCATTTTTAAGTTATACACAGTTTTCATTTGCAATTAATCTGTTTAATCCAACCATACGCTTCTCCACCTATACCACATTTGCAATTAACTTCTTCATTTAGCCTTATGTGGAAAACCTTATCAAAAGCTTCTGAAGTCGCCAATCAACATATTACACTGAGAACTATATATCTCACTGAGACTCATTCAGGTTGGCTCTCCATCGCAGGTCAAAAGATAGAAGTGTGATCCATAATATCTATCTAATAACAATGTGATGGCTGATACGATTCACCATGATGCCTCACCGCTTCTCGAACTCCCGTTGTCTAAGTGTAGTCATATATACATAAATAGCGCTATGTTATCATTGCCTAAATATTTCTGCTAGTTATGTACTTCCTCTTCAATATAATCTATCTCAGAAACCTATATCTAAACCCACGTGAGATATGAACCGTAACTGTGTGTAATGTCCTATATTTCCCAATATCTATATCCTTTACTACACTATATATCTTACATAAATAGGACACAAACATCATCATGACACCCGTTTTCCTTCATATATTGCTACGGCTGTACTACTCACCAAAGTGTTCTCTAATAAATTACTCCTTACAAATACGACACCATGTCACTCATGATCTCTCATGCGACATGCTGTTTGTATCTACCTCCTTAGAATTATAATCTACACATTACCATAACTCTTGGCGTTACCCTAATTCTGAGTCGGTGCAGCGATCGTTAGTGGTAAGTCCCAAGTGGATGGGATCGTTAAAAAATAATCATTCTTTTAAACAATGCCATACATTCGAGAGAGTCTGTGAAGTCTAATTTGTGCTCACAGTCATGATAAACAGAGATATACTAATAGATCATCAATAACATAAATCTCATCTAACTCTATTCTCAAGATACACTTATGATACACTGCTAAAATATATATATGTGTGCTATTTGATATAGAAAGAGACAGTGGAAGTGTAATATATCTCTTATATATACTTGCAACTCTAACTTAAGAACTCTTATACATTCTCAATTATAATAGTGTGTGAAATCGAACTTGATTCATATCTATAGCTTGGTAAAATTTATATTACACAAAGCTATTAAAACAATCTTTAGCTTTCTACTCTATCTACGTATTCTCGCTTAAGAGACAGGGTGCATAATATTTAGTATTACTGATCACCTCACTCTCCTTATGCTCGCCTTTCTATAATGCTGCATGCTCGATAATAATGTTCACATCTAGTCTCTTGTCCTATTAAATAGAGTACTAATATCACAATCACTTTCCGCATAATATCTACTCACCTCTTCCTATATTTCATATATATAATATCGCGTTACTCGCATTATATCATGGATATAAGTAGACAGGTGCTCTGCTATTCTCTCTACATATATCCCCAATATAACAGGTCTTTCTAAACTTACGCCTTCCATTCCTCCGAATGGTTTATACTCATTTTAAGAGACTCAATTGATACTTATACATAGTGAACCTGACCAACTAGGTAATGGCCCATAAAACTATAAGCACTAGAGCATACCCTAACTTTTATATCACCCTATTTAATAGCATATGTCCTATTGTGAGTAGTAATTTTGAGTCTAAAATACACTAACTGACAAGAATTGGACTGTAACTTTGTGCCTATTTGACTTAATGACCATCAGAACCTGTTAGAGGAAATCAGTACCTGAATAAACTGAGGAGTCCCAAAGACCTTCTCTCGAAAGACTCCTTTTCAACAGGCTACGCAGAAGGTGTTCTCTAAAATAAAATCCTATGGGGAGATTATAACTAAGCGTCTGAGAGAGCGTGTATATCTTATTTTCCTAAGAATCACACTGATCTATTATAGCTATGCTGTATAATTTTGTTATTTGTTCATTGTGAATTTTATTTATGTTACGAGGGGATTTTATTTCAGTGATAAATTATCATAAACATGACTGGCGTGATCACTCCTATGTTGCTATCTTATGATTACTCTAGAATAATGTTATAATGAAACAACTGTATCTCTCTATAAATTTACACTAACTATGCTACCAGCGTATATTCGTGTATTAATATCAATAATATTATGGCGTTAATAATGTATATAATAAACAGAGTGCTCTCGTTTCAAAACTTTCCATTATTGCGCAAATATTGTTCACACTTAAAATATATCGTAGTTTTTCAGATTTATGCTAATACTTAAACATATTTAGTAAGGTTTTAAAAATAATAAAGATTGTGCCAGAGTGAATCCTTCTATAATGTTTATAATATCTATATACCGCGCCAGTCCTCCCCTATATGATCAATGCTATTAGTTGTTAGTGATAGAATAGTATCTCAATAATGAATTTGTCTCATCTACATCGCTCAGTGATAAGAACACTCCTCTGCCTGTATTGTGAATGTTTCATTCAATTAATAATTAGAGTCTCTGTATTATGATTATATAGAGTGTTACTGTCGTAATTGAGATGGCTACATCAAAACTTTAGCCTATAGCTTGCCATACACATTAGTCATCTCTGATAGACTGATTAATTGCGCATTCCTTTAATTATAATTTTTTATTTTTATTCCAAAATCACGGGTCTCCATCGACGAACTGTTCCAGTAAATAATTGTTTAGTGTGTCAAAAGTTATCCCCTTATAAGACAATTAGAGTCCAATAAACTCTTATTTTTATCATAAATCATTGAGCTAATATACGGTGTAAGTAATTGCTATCAAGCGATGAAGCTAGTACTAATAGATCAGATATAATGAGCTAATCGTGCTTAAACTCGTTATAATACTCTAACTCTCTTTTTTTTATTAATGTATAATATATAATCAAAGCCAGCTTCTGTAATAACTATTATTCACTCTCTCATAATAAATGATCTCTATCAATATATATATATGTTATGACACTGATATGTGTGGTGTTCTAAAATACACGTAAACAATAGCATAAGCTCAATATAGATATGAATAGTTCTCAAAATAGTGGTCTTATATCCATATCGCAAAAATAAAAAGTGATTATAGTGCACTATTATACTCATTTGTGTTATATCCGATGTTCACTATATTTGATATACTCTATGATAATTGAGCTACTGAGAAAGGATAGGAAACTGTGTTCTTATGAAGCAAATAACTACATTTTACTTATAGCTCATGAGTATACTTTATGCTCTAATTATATTGTACGATGCGTACGTTATTAAATGCATAAAATAACAGCGTGCCAAATATTAGCGTTCTTCTCAGTGTGCTCCTCTCTCAAAATAGACTTGTATATATAAGAGCAGTGTTCTAAAATATATCATCTTATACATGGGACTTACGTTATATGATTAATCCGTATAAATATGGTGATATATTTATATGTCACATATAGCCAGTGTATCAATCTCTAATGCAACTATACTTCTCATTATTGTGTCCTGATTATATGATGGTAACTATGTGTGTATTTTTTCCTCGTGATACAGCATCTTAAACTCGAAGCTGCTAAACTGTTTTTAGGATCTATGTACTCATGAACGAATTATTACATGGATCTCGAAGAGACTATATTAAAATATATCACAAATTATCCATGATATTTACATTATTATAAGGCATGTTTCACCGATTGAAATTTCTTATAAACCATATATGTCATATAACCTAATGCTCTCTCAATTCTTATGATGTCCCTCTCATGTGACATGATATTAAATAATAGCTCAACTATATATAATAATAATGCTATATATTAGTGGTTATATACAATGGCATTAAAATAAACGAGAGCAATTTGGTCTCGGTCTCCAGATGTGTGCGTCCCTCTTTCCGCGATGATCTAAGGGTCGAAAAAAAACCCTAGAAGTCTCACATTATGAGATCATATTTATAATATGTGTCAACTTTACAATTTATTATATAATACTCTTTTACAAAAAATGTGTTCTGAAAAAAATATAATGTTTAAAATAATTACATTTTACAGCAAGATTTAGGTAGGTAAAATTTTTTTCACATATGCCTAATTTAATTTGTACAATTTTTCTTTCAGCAAGATGCGTTCGCACTTACGGCAAAAAAGCTTAACACAGCAGGATACAAAAGGGTACTCTTGATGATTTATGTTGCCAGAGCCTTAAGCCATTTTCGTTTTTGCATTTGTGCTTACGAAACGTAATAGGCCTAAAACGCTCGAGTTTGCATTCGTTTTTGTCAAACAGCGTTTGCGTTCATTTTTGTCAAACAGCGCATATCATTAAAAAAACGCTCCACCCAACGTAAAGAATTTCCTTAATTTTGTGTAATATAGAATTAAAAAGAATAGCAACCTTACAGAATTAAGGAAATTCCTTATGTTTGGATGAGCATTTTTTTACGATTTTGCGTTTGACAAAAACGAATGCAAACTCGAACATTTTTATTACGTTTTCAAAACATAATTTTCTTAAAATAATCATTGTAATACATTGTCTAAAAATAGACAAAAACGCTTGCAGTTTTGCATCATTTTTGTCAAAAAACAGCATTTGCGTTCGTTTTTGTCAAACAGCACAAAAATTTGGCTAAAAAAAAAAAAATTCAAACAAAGAATTTCCTTAATCTGTGTAATATAGAATAAAAAAGAATAGCAACCTTATATAGATTATATATATATTATATATAATATAATATAATTATATATATATATATATATATATATATATATTATAATATATATATATATATATATATATATATATATATATATATTATATATATATAATATAATTATATATGGGAAAAGTTCTATATTGAATCAGTTCATAATTTCTGAAAAAAATTTTCTAAGCTCAGAAAAGTTAAGTTAAGTTTTTTAAGAAATTCTTTAGTGGCAAGCTTCTGGAATTATGCCAGAAGCTTGCACTAAAGAATTTCTTAAAAAAACTTAACTTTCTGAACTTAGAAATTTTTTTGAACTTAGAAATATTTTTATAATTCAAAAAATATGAACTGATTCAAATATAGAACAATACCGCTATATTATATACCGTAAAATGGGGTAATTCGGTCCATGTGGGGCAATTCGGTCCATGTGGCTCAAAATAGCCTTTTACAATGTAAAATATATCCTTTCAAAGAGTAAAATAATAAGTTTATGTACTTAGGTATTATTTTTTTTACTGAATACCTTTAATTTAAGTCATTAATTTTTGATTTTTTTTTTTCCTGCAAGCACTTATAAATATCGGTGTAAATTTTAGGCTTATTGTTAAGAATCATACAGGTCAAAAATTAATTTACTACATTATTTTGGTACCAAGATATAGTCTTAAAAAAATAGTTCATAACCTTAATGTAATCGTTGGAGTCATTCAGTAAGTGTTCGTGTTTTATTAATAAAAAATTTGGTAACCACCATGGGCAATTCGGTCCAGGTTTAAAAATTTGTGTGGGGCAATTCTGTCCACATTGAAATCTTCATTAAATTAAATTTTTTAATACTCTTTTACCAAAAAAAGATGTTCGAAATATAATGCTTTTAAAATACATTTTAGACACTTTTTCAGCAAGATTAGGTAGGTAAAGTTTATCACATAAGCCTTAATTAATATTGTTACTATTTTTTCAGGCAAGATGGTTCACACTTACGCCAAAAGTAACACAGCAGGATACAAAGGGATACTCTGATGATGATGTTTGCCAGAGCCTTTAGCCGTTTTCGTTTTTTTGCATTTGTGCTACGCAAAAAGTAAATTACTTTAAAACGCTCGAGTTTGCGTTCGTTTTTGTCAAACAGCGTTTGCATTTGTTTTTTGTCAAACATCGCAAAATGGTAAAAAAACGCTCACCAAACTTAAAGAATTTCCTTAATTCTGTATAATATAGAATAAAAAAGAATAGCAACCTTACAGAATTAAGGAAAATCCTTACTGGTTCGGCGAGCCCATTTTTTACGTCTTTGCAGCTTTGACAAAAAACGAACGGCAAACTCGAAACAATCTTCTATACGATCATTATCGCAACACTCCATTTCTTAAAATAATCATTGTAATACCATTATGTTTAAAAATGAAAACTGACTTATCATAGTTTATCAAATAAAACACTTTATTGAGGATTCTTAGGGATGGTGAAAATTAAGTGGCACCGAATCTGCCCCACCCCCCCAAAATCTTGGAGCACGTTACTTATCGGCTTCTAACATTAATCCTATATTATATATAGTGACTGGGGGGAAGTCATGGACAGGCCAAAAATGGCTAAAACATGAACGCTTGATATTAATATGAAGTAATTGAGATTTTGGCCAAGTAAGTGTATGAGTTAATAGTCCAATCCTTTAACTTTAGAAAAATGTAAATAAAACAATATTTTTCCCCCTTAGGCTGAAATAGCACATGCTGAAGTAGAGTGATCACTTTTCAGACCTCAAAAGTTCAAACACAAGGTTTTAATTTTCTCCTATTTACGGAAGAAAATCAGTACAGAAACCGAAATTTGGGTTAAAATGTGAACAGTTGGGGTTCAGCTATTAGCCAATGGGAAGCATAGTTCATATACCATCCCTCAAAAAGGGGGGGGGGTGTTCACCTTTTGCACCTAGCAAGTTTTAAATATGAACGAAATTGTGTTCATATTATACCCCAAGTGTTGTTTCACCTCTTACCCCAAAAGCTGTTCACGTCTTACCCTGTTCACGTCAGACCCCTCCCCTCCTTGGACGTGGCCTAAGGGCTGCTCCAATCAACTCGGTAACACCAGGAATCGATTCACAGACCCTTTAAACATAGGAGTAGACACCAAGTTCAACTCTGTAGCTCAAAAGATAAAAAAGCTGCATACTTGCACTAGAAAAAGGGGGGTAGGGTAAATGTCTATTACTAACTCATACTAGGAGTGACTCGATCACCTTAAAAACCACACCAATCAACTCCCCATACCTTATAACATAGGGGTAGACACCAATATTAGGTGTATTCCTCGCAATAGGACATGTCATGCTAGAAGTGCAAGAAAAGGGGGGTGGGGTGGGGTACTAACTCATAGTAGGAAGCATCCTAGCACTTTATAATACACACACCAATCGACTCCCCATACCTTATAACATAGGGGTAGACACCAATATTAGGTGTATTCTATGATGTAGGTTACGCTTACTAGAAGTGCTAGAACCAGCTGGGCTGGTTCGGCATTTCTAGCCATCATTTCAAAAAAAAAAGGTTAGTAATTTCAATTTATTATTTAATGTTAGTTTATTTAGGCCTATAATTAACATTTATTTACAATATTGAAAGGTACAAGCCTTTCTTTGTGGTAAAATAGGTGTTCATGTTGTACTCCACATTGTTCTTCGATTTGCACCTTTTGGGTGTAAAACATGAATTGAGGTTTTTCCCCAATAATTTTTTTAAAAAACAAAATTAATAAAAAATAACTATCAGGATATTTTGCACAACTACTAATATATTATATCATATTTTGAGATTTTCAAAAAAATTTAAATTCTAGACAAGAAGAGAGTTTTTATGAAATATTCACGACTTCCCCCCAGTCACTATATATATACAAATACAATTATACTAATTCTACTCCTAAAGGATAACACTAACATATAAAAAAAAAATTTTTGAAAAAAAAAAAAAAATAGTCTCCATAAACCTTAGCATTTTGAGTACCCCTGATTTTGGACCGAATTTCCCCATTTTACGATATATATATATATAATATATATATATATATATTAATATAGTATATATATATATATATATATATATATATATATATATAATATATATATATATATATATATATATATATAATTATATTATATACATATATATATATTTTTTTCCGTACCGTATGGCCGCTCGATAATTTTTTCAAACTTTTATTATATTTTGCATGCCGTTAATGTTATCCCTGGATAAGTTCAAAAAAACCACAATTCGTTTTTGTAGATTTACTCTGGTTGTAACAGGGTGAGCCAAAATGTTTGACCAGGTGGAGCAAAATTTATCACTTAATGGAGGTAACATTTTAAGTCATATCTCCATATTGGTAATTCTTATTACCAAATTTCATGAGAGTGATTTGTTTAGCCGGATACTTTAGGTAACATTTGGCCTTATTATGTTTTTTTTTGGGAAAATAATATTTTACC
This sequence comes from Trachelipus rathkii, assembly GCA_015478945.1. Taxonomy (NCBI): domain Eukaryota; kingdom Metazoa; phylum Arthropoda; class Malacostraca; order Isopoda; family Trachelipodidae; genus Trachelipus; species Trachelipus rathkii. Next base: position 35,910 of record JABUQX010050030.1, read on the forward strand.
ATGAAAATGAATCCGAAATATTGTTTGTTAAAAAATCGAAGGAAATTTTCCATTTTCGGTGCGGTTGGTGTATTATTAAAAGAAGGAAATAATTTAACGCTATGAAATTTGGTGTGATGCATAACATACTGAAGTATGGTTTTTAACCTAATACTTATTTTGAAGTTTGGTGAATAGTTTTAAAAAAAATTTACAGGCGTGTCCAAAAAATCAATTTTTCGGAAAATCGGTAACTTTGAACCTTAATATCTCTGATGGGGTAAGTGCTAAAAATCTGAAATTTTCACACATTATACTACTACCATAGATGTTTCTTCACCTGCAATATTGACTTTGGTATTTGCTTGTTTTAAGAAATACAGCCATTCAAAAATGCAAAAAAAAATTTTTTTTTTAAGTTGTGTTATGATAGCTATTATTATAGTTATTATAGTTCAAGACAATTACATAGACAAATGAAATAGTGTGGCATCAAGGAGAAATGAAAACAATGTTAAAAAAAATTTAATTTTAAGGTTAATATACATAAGAATGTACCATTATATCTACTGTAAATGACAAAATTAACTAAATAGTCCAACTAATTAACTAAGTAGTCCAAGACGAAATTCAAGGGTATCATTGGGTCAATGACCAAGCTACTTTGCACCCATTTGTTCTATATTTTAGAGATGAAAATAGTAAATTAAGAAGTCACTCTCTTTGTGCTTTAAGTAACTACTTAGAGCACAACACATCAGTTGTTCACGTCTTCCAAACATATGTAGTGAAATATATTAAACATAATTTGCCTAAAGTTGAAAAGCTAGTATATTTTTCAGATGGAAGTGGTAGCCAGTATAAGAATAAAAAAATTTTTGTTAACATTTGCCATCACCAAAAAGATTTCGCATTAAAAGCTGAATGGCATTTCTTTGCATCTTGCCACGGGAAAAATGCCTGTGATGGGGTTGGAGGAACAGCAAAGCGCGAATTAAGCAAAGTCAGCTTACAAAGAACAACAACACACCAAATTCTTAATATTGACCAAATATATTCATTCTGCAAAGAGAAAATAAGAGGAATAACTTATTTTCTCGTAAAAGAAGAAGAAATTCATGAACACATTGAAAGACTTAAAACGAGATTATGAAAAAGTGTTTGAAAGACTTAAGGGAACAAGAAACTTTCAAAAATTCTTTCCACTTTCAGAGAACATAATTAGGTGCTATCCAACCTCAAAAACTGACGTTTACGAAGACCACAGTGTCAGCAAAATTGTTTCATTAAGTGTAGAGATAAATGACACAGTAGCTTGCGTATATGATGACCAATGGTGGATTGGAAAGGTAGAAGAAATAAGTGTGGAGAACGATGATGTTTATATATATTTTTATCATCCTTCCGGACCCAGAACTTCATTCAAGATGTCAGATTGCGATCGGGTATGGATCCCAATGAAAAATATTTTACGAAAACTTTCTGGGCTTGAAATAAAAATGTCATTAACAGGCAGAAATTACAACATCTCAAACAAAGTTTCCGAAGAAATCTCTCTTCTTCTGAACAATCACAGATACAGCGCAAAGTAAATATATATATATATATATATATATATATATATATATATATATATATATATATATATATATATATATATATATATATATATATATATATATATATATATATATATATATATATATATATATATACACCGGTATATACTGCACAATTTTATTATTTTGCATTTAAAGGTTTTTTTTTTATGTTATAATCATACCTATGAAAATATAATATATATATAATATTTATATATATATAGTATTATTATATATATATATATATAATATAATATAATATATATTATATATATATATATATATATATATATATATATACAAAGCTTGATCTCTATAATGATTAATTGGCCCTATTTAAGAGATCACTTTGATATACCAAATAATAAAATAGTTTTGGAATAGCGAAACGCTTCTTTAATTATTTCTTTATTAATTATGTCTAATGACTATTTTACATGAACACACATTAAGATATTTCACTGTTCAAAAATAAATTGCTTTTTAAATACCTTAAATATGATTACCATTAAAGTATCAATTTTTGGACCGAGAGAGTGTCAAGATGTTGGCTCTCCGATCTCTTTTTCATAACTGGCTCTCTCCCCATGGCACGCCGTTGGTGACAGAATCACCTCGGTGACCTTGATAATACAAAAAAAAGGAATGAAACAGTTATTTCGCATACAGGACTTGCTTTGTACAAGATTTCTTATATCTGTGTACCAGAAATCTTTGTAGCACTTACATATATCCTTTATAAATTTTATACTATGTACCGACTACGGTACATATATATATATATATATATATATATATATATATATATATATATATATTATATATATAGTATATATATATATATATATATACTATATATTTTATATATATATATATATAAATTTTTCAAGTTATTTAGTTAATTTTGTCATTTACAGTAGATATAATGGTACATTCTTATGTATATTAACCTTAAAATTAAATTTTTTTTAACATGTTTTCATTTCTCCTTGATGCAACATTTTTCATTTGTCTATGTATTGTCTTGATAAACTATAATAACTATAATAATAGGTATCATAACACAACTCTAAAAAATTTTTTTTTTTGGCATTTTTGAAGGGCTGTATTCTTAAACCCAAGGGCAAATACAAAGTCAATATTGCATGGTGAAGGAACATCTTATGGTAGTATGTATAATGTGGGAAATTTTCACGATTATTAAGCACTTACCCCATCAGCAGATATTAGGTTCAAGTTTACCAATTTTCCGAAAAAATTGATTTTGGACACCCTGTAAATTTTTTAAAAATATTCACCAAACTTCAAATAAGTTTTAAGTTAAACCATACTTCAGTATGTATCATCACACCAAATTTCATAGCGTTAAATTATTTCCTTCTTTTAATAATACACCCACGAAAATGGAAATTTCTTCGATTTTTATCACAATTTTTCGGATTCATTTTCATGGTGAAATATTATTTTGCCAAAAAAAAAAACATAAAGGCCCCAAATGACTTAAAGTAATCCCTAACAAAATCACTCTCTATTGAACTTTTGGTATTAAGGAATTACCAATATGGAGATATGACTTAAAATGTTACCTCTAATAAGTGATAAATTTTGCTCCACCTGGTCAAACATTTTGGCTCACCCTGTTACAACCAGAGTAAATCTACAAAAACGAATGGTGGTTCTGAACTCTCCAGGTGATTTAACAAATATAAAAGTTTCAAAAATTTAGAAAAGTTCATTATTTTGGTACGCAAAAAATGGATAGACCCAGTATATATATATATTACGCCATATATATATATATACCGGTATATATAACTTCAGTTATAAATACATATAAAACTGAGGTAAGTAACTAATTTTTGTTTCTCCATCCTGGAGGTTTTCACATTTATTTTCAAGGCAATAATTAGAACTATAAATCACAAATTTTAATAAGGTACAGGCAACACCTCACAGAGGGGGGGGCTCAAAGTCAGCTGACTGCTTCCGGTGTTTGCTTTTATAGCTAATGAGAAGTTGACTTTTTTTAAAAATAGTCTAGCTTGCACACGTTGGAACTCTGTCCCTGTGGGCTATGCTGCATAAGGATGCTCCCTAAAAAATTATTTGACATGCCAGAAACAATGTATTGGTGTGCCACATTTAGCACGCTTGGCAGTGGTTGCTCACCATAGTTCTATTTCAATAAACTCAAAACATATAATCGTAATTATGCCAAAATATAAAGAGAAACATATAATAAATTTTAAATAAATAAATAAATAACCAGCCTAATGATCTCCCTCAGAACAGAATCTTTCCCCTGTCTGCAAGTTTTGTTATCATCACACTCTGTAGTCTATTCACCCGATCATTATTGATTGCCCACAAGTGAACTCCATCCACCATTGTCATTTTCTTACACTATGGTCCAAAACACCTTCCAAAAGGCTCCCACATTTTACGTGAATCATCCCACTTTAGCAGTAGCTCAATATATGCCTACCTTTAGGAACTGAGTATTCTGTATAATAGTCGTATAATTTTTTCTTTTTCTTTTTTAGACATATATCAATAGAACTATGATAGGGATCACCCATAAAGTTGGATTTTTAGCCTATCATTGTCCCTGTCTTTGTGTGCTGTGGTAGAGTTCTGTACACCCACTTCAAAAAAATAAATTATCATTATTATTGCTTTAGCAATATTAGCAATTTTTTTTTATTTTTAATTTGAATTTTATAAAAATTAAAGCTTGATCTTTCATTGTTAAACCTGAGCCAATATATATATATATATATACCGTATATATATATATATATATATATATATATATATATATTTTATATAAAAAATATATATATATATGATAGTATATATTATATATATATATATATATACTTATTATATATATAATATATATATATATTAGATATATATATATTATATAGTATATAATTATATATATAGATACGTATATTAATATATATAATCTTATTATAATATGTCTAATATAGCTATTATATAGCTTACTTATATATATATATATATATATATATATTTTCAGAAGAAAAATGCTCATGGAAGGAAAAAACAAATTTCTGCGAATATCACAGACCGCAATAAGAAGCTTATCAAAGTAAAACAAAAAACTGAAACTTCAGAGCCTAATTCTGAAAGTATGTTCACAAATGACTTGAACAAAACAATTGAAGAAAAACAAATGAAAATTCAAATCATGTTAACATTTCCTGGTAAGATTATTATTTATTATTTATTATTATTATTATGCCTCATGGCGTAGGAGGTTGACTCGCCAACTCTCGTGCGAGAGAACGCTGGTTCAATCCTCCTCGTAGCAGTCTGAATTTTATCTTCCTGGGGGCAAGAATTAAAACTTGGCTTCAAACACTTGAGAACAGGCTTGAGATAGCCAGCCTTAAAGTTTCATTTCCTGTAGTCCCCCCGTGTTACCCTCTGTGAAGGGGATTAAGCATGCAAAAAGGAATTTATTATTATTATTATTATTATTATTATTATTATTATTATTATTATTATTATTATTATTATTATTATTATTATTATTATTATTATTATTATTATTATTATTAGCTCTATATATTTTTTCTATATAATTATTATAGCCTATTGCATTCTGCAAATGGATATGGTGAATTATCCTGTTCAATTATTATTATTATTATTATTATTATTATTATTATTATTATTATTATTATTATTATTATTATTATTCTTCTTCTTCTTCTTCTTCTTCTTCTTCTTCTTCTTCTTCTTCTTCTTCTTCTTCTTCTTCTTCTTCTTCTTCTTCTTCTTCTTCTTCTTCTTCTTCTTCTTCTTCTTCTTCTTCTTCTTCTTCTTCTTCTTCTAAGGGTCAGAGCTTTGCATTCAAATGATTATCAACATCTGCATTAGGAATAAAAGCTCTCACTTTCAGAACGTCCCAAACTGGATCTACAAATACTGCAGAAATGAAATCTCGCCTATATTAGCCACCCTCTATTCCACCCCTGTTCCCAAAGTGCTGACACCTCCCTTCCAAAAAATCCCCATTCAATGGCAATCCTTCATACAACTATAAAATCTGAAAAATTAGTTCACTCACAGCTTACTAATTATTTGCATGAAAGGGCTTCTCTCACAATCCAATTTGATCCTTACAAAAACTGCAGCACAGGGCTCTTATTTCCTTTACTGAAAAGTTATGCAACCACTAAGCGAAAATACGTTGTACTACTTTTCCTAGCGACTGTTGAAAGCATGTCAATTGTAGTTTCCGCACAGCCTACTCCATAGCAAATTAGGAAAACTTGTATCTCTATAAAGGTTTACTAAAATGGTTTCAGCCACACTTATCTGACCTGACACAATACCTTTGTTTAGGAACACACATCTTCACATCGCTTTCAATTTCAGGTATCCCTTTAGGTTCTATTTTGGGGCTTCATTCTTTAATATTATATATTAATATATAAATAGATTATATATATAATATATATATATTATATATAATATAATATATATATATATATATATATTTATATAAATTCTCAAATATTATATATAATATATATATATATATAGTATATATATAATATTATATATATTATGATTTTTTAAAATTGTCACAATTCAATACAGTCTCAATATGCTTATGACACTACAACCTTAATTTCATACTGAGATATAGACACACTTAAATGCAAAGTAAACAATGAATTGAAAAACATCATAACATGGGTAGAAGCAGATAGATTTTCCCTAAACCTACAAAAAAACAAATTACTTAGTAATATCAAAACAAAAGAACCCTATTCAACAAAAGATCAAAAGATGTGATCATAAATTGATCAGTGTCTGAAAAGTTATTAGGTGTTATCTTCAATAACAAACTCTCTTTCAAAGAACGCATAAATAGTCCTTTTAGAAAATTAGGAGTTCCTTAAGATAAAAAACTGTTTGTTAGTATGGGGCTATGTAAGTGAATACCTGCTACAACCTCTAATCATTATGTAAAAATAAATAATTCATGTGATATTAGGGTCTCTAAACTAATGTGAACACACAACCCAACTATTCAAATATGTCTATGCTAAAACTTCATGATATCTACACCCTTACAGTAAGCAGTCACATCTTTAAAGTCATAAATGGAACTGCAAATGAACTTTTGACTAGCATAATTATACAGAACCAAACTTTGAGGAAAAACAATCTCTATAGCACAAATTACCTTACACTTTTACTATTATTATTATTTTTATTATTATTATTATTATTATTATTATTATTATTATTATTATTATTATTATTATTATTATTATTATTATTATTAAAATAAACTAGCTTAGTATTAAGAATATATTGTATTATTTAAACTATTTTAACTAATGATTATTTTATTAATTATTAAATTCAATATGAAATAAGGTAATACTCCATGAGTTCAAAGAAAGAAAATGTCCCCTCGGAAGCCCATTCCTTGCCTATGTATTTTTATATTATGTTAAATTTAAATATGTTCCTATAAATATAGGCGATAACCTATACATATATTCTTCCTTTGCTTTACAATGCCAAGAAGAAAGTATTTTGCAAAAAATAAATATGAAATGTAAATTTATTTTTTCCTTTATGATGATGTGAGAAAGTTTTTTTTATTATTATTATTAACAGGGGAAGTTAATTTTTCATATGGTTTGACTCAAAATGTAATTGACAGTAACTAGAGGCTATCAATTTGCTTATTATGTTATGAAAGTTCTCATAGGACAGGCCTAGAAGAAATGATTCAGCACTGTAAATCAAAAGAGCATTTGCTAAAAGTAATGGTAGTAAGAATATATATATATATATATATATAAGATATATATTATATATATAATATATATATATAGTATATATATATTTATATATATATTTTTTGTATAAAATTTATTATATGTACAGATATATGCATATATATATAGTATACTATATATATATATATATATTATATATGTCTCTAAGTATTTTTGTATAATATATATGGTTGATATTTTTGATAAGCCTTATATATATATATATATATAATTAGGGTGTATTAGATATATGCTTTCATCTAAAGTTCTTTTCAAATTACTTTTTGAAAAAACAAAAAAAAAACAAAAAAAAAAACATGATTTAATTATTTTAAACCATAAAAAAAATACTATGGCTTAAAAGAAACAACCTTGGTTGTGTTTGTTCTTAGATGGTTTCAAAAATTCTTTGCACCCCAATTGCTTGCTAGTGTAACAGTATTTTTATTATGTCTGCCTTTGCGTATCTGGTTTTGTGAAATAATTTATAAAATGAATGTGTCAAATGTCTAAAGCTCTTTTTCTATATAAAAAATTGTTAATAACAATTTAGAGGCATTATGGAGACCAGACAATATTATAAAATCATTTTTTTTTCTTTTTTTAAATGAATCTGTTGGTTAAAATTAAAGTAAAATTCAAAACTGAAACTTTTCCTTTAATATATTGGATTTTTTATTTATTTTTTATTTTATTTTAAGGAATTGGTTAATCCGAAAGATGATGTGTTCAATCAAAAGAGCAAGATAAGATGGCAAACAGTTTTACATGCATAGTTTTAGTGTATATTATTGGGCCATTAGTCTAATTGATTATTATTATGATAATTTGTGTTGGCAATTATTATTTATTATTGATTGGATTAGATTAAGTTACCCTAAAAGACATAGGTTAGAATCGACCTATGGAACACTCGACTGCAAAGTGAGAGTAAATCTCATTTCAAACATCATGAATGATCTTCATTGCAGGTCTCTAGCTCATACGGTTCAAAAAATTTTATGACCTTTGAAACTTTGGTCAATATGTTCATTATGTGGAGAAGTGTCCTGAAGTATATCAATAGTCTCGGCTTACTATTGGCAACTTAGAAGCATCGTGGTAAGACCATTTAATCAGATCTTGGAATAAGCTGTACAGACATTTAATTTAGATGATTTGACCTCGAGGTCAAATAAAAAATTTGACCTTTGACTCTGACCTTTAAAAAAAACTATGATAGCTATTTTTGTTCAACGTTGTCTCAATTATTGTTTATATTGTATATTTCATTTTTTTTAATGAATTTAATTTTGGTATTGTGCTGGTTTAGGAAATATAAGCAATTTAATAAGTACAAATATCACATTTTTCATTTTTTGCAATTTTTATCTCATTCAATGTATAGTCCCAACATTTGCCATTTCTCTATTCTCTCTCTCATTATGATATATATATATAATATTATATAAATATTATATATAGACTTATATCGTAATATGTAGATTACATGAGCATATGCATATACTCTTTTATAAATACTCTTTTATAGTATTATATATATATAGTATAATATAATATAAATATTTTTTCTATAGGTAATATAGATAGATAAGAAAGGTGGTACTAGATAAGATAGGGTTTATAGAGATAATAAACTCATTAACTTAATGTAAATCAGCAGTTAAAAGAAGAAATTGCAATGAGGAATCTACAATGCAGTAAGTCGAAAAAGCTTTCTATTGTGTAACTATCTTGCCAAAACGCCTGGCCATTAACAAAGAATAATAAAGAGTTAATGTTGCTCCAAGTGTGTCATGGGGCTAGGCAAGAAGAACTTGGCCAAAGAGAAAGGAGTTTCTCAAAACTACGAATGTAAGATTAGGAAAAGACTATGACAGTGAAACACTGTCCATTGTAATTGACTTCTCATCATTTTGTCACGCAGATGTGTCCAGAAGAAATGCAGGAATGAAAGATTGTGTGTCTGTAAAACGAGTTGATGGAACAAGAGAAAAGAAGCAAAAGTTTCTAAATCTTGCACTTAACGGAAGCATATAGTCTTTTAAAGAGAAGCAGCCAATTATGCGAAAATCGGGTTTTTCAAAGTTTGCAGACACTTTCGTCCAAAAGAATGAGTGTTCAGGGTCAGCGGTACTGCATGCTTGTGTGTGTTTGTACTAATAACATAAGTAATGTGGGTAAACCATGTTAGAAGCTATTAGTCAACATATTTAAGAATGCGAGACACCATGCTTTGTTGGATAGCCCAGGAAAAGTCGACAGAAATTATGAGATTGATAACAAATTATGATTTGTCATGTAAAGTACTGTCTTGGCTTCTCCAATGTAATCCACCACGGAAGCTTATTGTCTTCTTTGGAAAGAGTGTGATAACTGCCCGGCTAAGGAAGAGAAAATTACGTTCCATGCTTCTAAAATAATGCTTTGATAGAAACTGGGGTTTTGAATGAGACATAGAGTTTTAGCGAATGGGTTTCAAACAGACCGGTCTACATGTACAAACTCAAAAGCTTGTTGTGGGTAATTTATGACAGTATTTTTATTTAAAAGCTCAAGGTACTCTTGCAACATGATGTTATAGCAAAAAGACATGCATCTTTTCTACAGGAATTTGAGAGAAACTTGCCAAGAGAGATGTTAATTATTTGGATTATGTCGACTGAAAAATATTTTATGAAAACAATTAATTATGTTGACTGGATAAGGTATCAAGTTCCCTTTAAGTATTATATGTCATTTATTACCGCCAGGATAATAAATTAATGCATAAAAGTTTTGTTGCAATTTCTGAATGCAACCAGCATGATCTAATTGCAGTTAACCTTTTTCAAACTCGCCTAATAGAATTTCTTAAATTGTCTCATCAAATAACCAAAATATTTTACTTTAGTGATTGTTGTGCTGGCCAATACAAAAACAGGAAGAATTTTCTAAACCTTTCTTATCACCAAGAAGATTTTAAAGTTGATGCTGAATGGCACTGTTTTGCAACCAGTCATGGAAAAGGGCCATGTGATGGCATTGGTGGATCTGTGAAGAGGCTTGCCTCCAGGGCAAGCCTTCAAAGAACTGGAAATGACGATCATATTTTGGATGCATTTGCACTCTATAAATTTGCAGTTAAGACACTCCCATCTATTTCATTCACTTTTACGACTATGGAAGATCATGAAAAGCATTGGGAAAAGTTGGATAAACGGTTATCATATTCAAGAACTATTCCCGGTAAATCTATAAATTTATACAGTTATTTAAATAATTTAGATAAGTTTTCATATAATATATGTAATTAAATGTCAAAATATATGATACATATGCATTTAATATTTGAACTACAAAATACATTAAATAATTAAAATGTAATATTTATTTTATATAGGAACCCATCAAATTCATTTTATCAAACCTATCTGATGATGATGAGTTGAAGTCCGCTCATATTCTTCTTCATCTGAATTCAGAAAAGAAGTAACGTCTTTATTCAAGGAACACTATTTCATTAACATCGTTTGAAAGTTATTGCATTGCAGCTTATGATGAGCACTGGTATCTTGCCTGTATATTGGAAGTAAAACATGATAGTAATGAAGTAAGTTTGAGCTTCCTGCATCCTCATGGGCCTGCACCCTCCTTCGTGTTTCCATCACCTCAAGATGTACTCATCATTGATGTCAGTGACATTAATGAGTGTAAGCCCGGTAACAAAAACCGGAAGAACTTATACATTGACAAAGGCAGAATATGGAAAAGCTGAAAATATGTTTGCCAGTCGAACTAAAAAAAATTTTAAATTGTTAAATATGTTTGTTTATCAATATTTTTGTTTATTATATAATATATATTATAATATATATAGTATATATATATATATATAATATATAGATTTATTATATAATATCATATATATATATATTATATATAGTATATATATGAATACATATATATATAATATAGTATAGTATATATATATATATATATATATACGTTTAATTTGGTACTAAAGAAGTTTACAATAAAAGACTAGCTTTTCGATCAAATGTGTCATATTATATGAACCCTTCACAATATATTTCTGATAAAAAGTTAAGAAACATCTGTAATCTTAAAAGAAAAGTGAAAGAATGTGATATTTGAACTTACAAATCCAATTCTAACTATATTCTCCTATTATAATCTTTAATGGAAGTCATAAAAAAAGATAAAATTATACCAAATGATTCCTTTCAAATGGAGCAACAAGTTTGCTATACGATCCGGATAATAGTTTTTGTTTTCAAGGTCCAGGTCAAGGTCACCAAAAGGTCAAATTTTTTATTTCGACCTCCGAGGTTCAAAAATCATGCTAGATAAATCTTTATTATCAGCTATTCAAGAATCTATAATGGTCTTTTACACGTATGCTTCTAAGTGCCCATAGAACCGGATATTTGTATTTTTGAACCTAGGACTACTCTCTCAAAATTGAACATTTTGACCAAAGTTTCAAAGGTCATATTTTCTGAACCGTATGAGCTAGAGACCTGCAATAAACACCATTCATATTTTCTCAACAAGATCTGTTAGTGTGCCATTTTTCATAAAAATCGAAAGGGGTCACGGAAAAAATTGCCAAAAATTGGTTGAAGTGACATGGAATGCCCCATTATTATTATTTTTATTATTATTTTTATTATTATTATTATTATTATTATTATTATTATTATTATTATTATTATTATTATTATTATTATTATTATTATTATTATTATTATTTTTATTATTATTATTTACCAGAAGTGGATAAAACTTTCCATGACACTTTGATGTAGCTGGTTTCAGTAGTTGTCTCCATCTCCTTTATAGTTATGACTTACCATATATCTTAATTAATTTTTGTGGAAATATATAATGTGACAAGAACGTTTTAGCATCAGGTGATAAAATTTTTTGAGATAGTTAATATTAAGGATGATGATTCATTTAATTATTATTTATGAAATAAAAATATGCAGAATGAATGTGTGTAAATAGTAAAGATCAAAATTAAATGTGTCAAGTTGAATATCTTGTTTTTAATCAAAAGGTTTCATATAAAAGAGAAACTTTAAACACTTTAGTGAGCTTATTTTACCAATTGATGGTGGAACCATATTCTTGTGTTGAAGTGATTAAATCAGCGAATCGGTGAATCAATAAGCTGAGAAATTATACACACATATGAATATTTTATAGGATAAAATCACAAATATATAGTATAATTAATCTAAAATTTTTAGTATTGTTTCTGTCTTTAATTTAATGATGCTAAATATGCAACTAAAAAAAATAAATCAATCAAATTTCAAGTATTTTAAAATAAAGGAAATAAAGGACATAAAAAGAATTCAAAAATGTAACAGTAGTTTAAATGTCATAATAACAGTACTTTTTATGCAACATTCATATTTATTAAAATGCAAAATGTGACCCATTTGTTACGAAAATGAAAACAATGGCAGGCCTGAGTTTCACCCCAACTCTAACTCTGACTACAGCTTCATCCAAAATGCTCTAGTTCTATGACTCAGGTTCTGTAGGGTTAGATTGTTGAATATATAGTTAATGTAAAATTTCTTTTATAATTTTCAGAGCGAAGCAGGTGAATTGGACAAGGATGGAGTTTCATTTGCAACACTTTCCTCTTATATTTCTGTTCAAAGAAATATATGTAAAAGAATAGAAACACTTCGTAAAGAACAGGCAAATACTCCCGCAAAGGTCAAAGAAAAAATACCCAAAGTAAAAACAACACCAGTACAAAGTCCTAAAGAAACACGTTCACCTTTAACCAGCATAAGATCATCTCCAAGAAATAAAGGTAACAATGCCTGTTCAACAGATGTTAAAGAACCTTCTGTAAAGGAAGAAAAATTATCTAAAGTTATTTTGAAGAGAAGAAACCCTTATACTAATGAAATTTCAACTGAAAATCCTGCCAAAAAAATTTGCGTTCATTCTGAAAAAATTAAAATTTCAACAGATAGCGTTGCTAACAAGGAGATAGAAATAAAAGACACCAAAGTTTGTGAAACACACAAATTAAAAGTAAAATAGAACCGGTGCAGCTGGTAGAGTGGTGGGATTGAATCGTAGATTAAGTTCGGACTATAGAGCACATATGAATGAACCACACACGTTATCCTGAATAAGTTTGATACGAATAGCACTCTCGATGACACGCAGAGTTCGGGATCGTGACGTTCCGTCGCGCAGTGAGTGTCTGATGGCACACACTCGCGAGAGAAAATTACTAAGTAATACTTCCGGAATAGGAGAAGAGCACACAATACTCAGTAATCAAGAGATGCAAAAGACCACTTTATTCAGAACTTAGTCACTCTGTTACAAGGTTACGGTCACGAATGGTAATCTTCGCTGTCTGAGAGCTATGTCTGGCCACGCATGGAGAACGTGGTAACTCACTACCTCAAACACAAGGATCCGAGTGAGACTCACACTCACACTCCAGGGGTAGCAGACCACGTTGGGCTAGGGAGTGACCACGGACGAAAATTTAGTATATTGAAGGTGATGAAAAGTGAAAACAATCCCTAAACAAAGAATGTTTGTGCTATTCCAAGTCGGAAGGGTACTATCAGAATTATGAGGGCAATGGAAAGTCAAAGCACAGTGAACGAGCACTACTTACTAGAAGTATTGAATCAGAGTCAAGCACACTAGCGTATGGGTGGGGAGTGAATGGATGAGGGCTCGAGCGAGGTAAGTACTAGAGGGATTGAGATGACAATTGACTTAATTAAGAGGTAACAGCTACATATTGGACGATGACCATTATAGTCGGGGTTTGAGCAACCTTTATGAACCTATGCTACTAATAGTAGAAATATTGGAATCAGGAGCACACTGTGTACACTGGTAGTCATGGTCTGCATGAGGAATCAACTCGAAATCTAAATCGAGATAATTCAAGCGAATAACATCGCACCTAAATGATATTTGAAATAGAGATATTACTCGATGAAGGTTTAAAGTAACTCTTTGGATAATCAGAGTGGAAACAAAAGAAGGAAACAAAGAGATTAAACAAAATTGTTCGGGATTAGAAAGGTTATTTGAGCTGCGAGAAGGATATGGTGTACAAAATGGCTCCTAGTACACACTGTCCTGATGAACGTGATCAGACACGGCACACTAAGAGAAAGAAGACACAAGTTCCAAAGAATATACAGATTGATGACTCATTACGAAGCGAGAGAATGGTACAGTAGACTAAATGTACCTAAATGGATCGGAAGTGGAAAACCTAGGTTGCGAAGGTATTCAGCTAACGAGAAACAGAAAGAAGGAAAACCAGAGATTGAAAAAAGTTGTTTGGGATGAAGGTAAGAGATACGATTACGTTGGATGCATGAATTGACTCATGAGTAAATCAAGTGAATGCACAGAACAGAATAGCAAGATTGAATAAATTGATGGTGGACATACTTTGATTATTTAAAGGTATTCAGATTATATTCATTAGATTAGTATTAATATGATTATATTAATATGATAAAATTGATTATAGTAAAATTATATATAGACTGATTGGAATGAGTATTTAATTATTATTTACTATCTTATTTTCCGCGGAGAATTAACATTATTCTCATTATTGATTATTATTTATTAGTTAAGTTTAACTTATTAATTGAAGTTTATTATGAATGAGGATAAAAATTTGCATTTAAACATTATGGGAAAAAGTGGAACCTCTTGGAAAATTTTAATTTCAAGTCAAAATTGCTATTCTTGAAATGTAAATCTTTTCTTATAATATACGAGAATCTGTGATATATATGAATAGGTGGTCATGGAGAGGAGTGAGTTAAGATGATGTAGGGTGAGTGTGATGTCTGGGCAAGGGAAGGTGAAGGCTATTATTTGGGGAGGTCATCTAGCGCCAAGGAGGAGCAGTGTGGTGATAAAAGCAGGGTTTATGATGAATGAATGAGCAAGTAGCACTCTCGAAATAAAGATTGGTAAGATCTGGTAGTGAACGGCTTATGATAAATTACTGGGTGAATATATAAGGAACGGAGGCGAGATTGGTAGGGGATAGATGTGAAAGATGAGTGGATGATGACTCGCTGGAGGTTTGGTTCTCATATCTCTACGGAGTGTCTGTATAGCGATGTATTATGGCGAGGCGAGGCTTGAAGGTGACTGCCAGCTGTGGTATGTGAAGTACGCTCAGGACTAATAGGCTAAGGTACGCAGCCATATAGACGATTGTACGAATCCGGTATGCAAGCATATGTAGGTGTGATATTTTCATTGAGTAGGATATCTTATTATAGGGGAATATAGTTATGCGTAGGATTGTGGGTAATTCGGTGGGAAGATTATATGCCTGGTGATTTGTAGTTGAAAGAGTGCGTCAAGTTGATTCTGAAGGGACTATGAGTGTGAGAGTATTAGATAGAGAAATAAGTAGGGAGTGTAGAGTTGTGTGGATCAAATCTTTACATTGAAACAAATGCGAGGAAAAGTGAAGGGGGAAGGAAGAGATAAATTGTATTTAGGTTTTTGGATTTGCAACAGGGCGTATGATAGGATTATAGGAAATCACTATGGCAGGCGTTATAATGTACTGGTGTTGGTGTAGGCTTTCTGAATGGAATCACAAAGATATGTATGACTAGGGTTGGATTAGAACAAATCGAACGATTCGTTATCCATTAGATTAAAGAGAGACTGAGTGTGTATAAACTACTGTCACACTATCAATATTATAGGTGATGTGCTTTAAGTGTTCTTTATTAGGGGTATTTTAGGCAATACGAGTGACACACCGTAGATACTAAATACGAGTTCTCGTGTTAAGGAAGAAGAGGAGTCCACTACGATCAGAGTACTGTGAATTCATATAGGACGGGTAGTTTAGTACTATAATAAAGTTTTATTGTGCTCTAGGGCATATAGCTTATACATTTTTACATGTATCTGATCTAATTATTATTAATATTCGATTATGTATTATATACTGGTATCTATTAATTTCTGAATTGACGTATTAGTGAAATCTATATCGGCTATAATTATTGATTATTATTCATAGTGATATAATATAGATTAATGCCTAGGGTTATATTATAGATTTAGAAGACCGTGAGGGGTAGCTAAGCATAGTGGCGTGTCGGGCTGAATATCACTACAAGTGAAGCATAAGTAGGTTGAGGTGGGGTAGTAGAGACGGGTGCAGGATGGGTCTTAAGATATAACACGATATACTACTAAGAGTATTCACACTCCGTATATATAGTTTTTCACTACGTTCGACAAATGGATCAAGTGTTATATTCCTTCATCTCCTTTGGTATGGTCTCACTCAAGAGAAACGTCGATAGGTGGGTGTAGGGGATGCAGGTGCCGTAACAAGCAGTCAGAAAAAAAAACAGTATGTAAGCGTACAGAAGCTAAGGATTTGCGATACACAGTATGAGAAGGAAGTAGTAGCTCTGAACCCCCCCTCTATTCCCATTAATTACGGATATAGAGTATAGCGGTTGATAATTCGTGAGACAACGAAACGTAAGTCCTGACGCGGATAAGATAGATCCTGAATATTGCGGGGGACTATGCACACTCTAGCCGTGTTTTCAGAAGGAACGATCTCTTCGCCTCTCAGTGTAAGGGTTCATATGGCTGCGTTGTGATCCAATAGACGTTATCCCGCGACTCACATTCAACTCGGAAACAATACACGCAATTCTAGCGACTCATTATTATGAAGAATCTTAGTGTCGGTGATTGCATGTGTCCTATAAGACTCTGTGAAGCCATGTTATGATCGCTACACTTCAAAACGCTTCCGCTTGCGGTTTAGCATGTGGAGCTCAGCTAGTTCAGTGGGACCCGCAGAATCTAAACTCACCAGCCAGGTACCGGTTTTCAATCATCGCGACGACTCTCGGCCACTATACCATCTGCTTAAAAACCGACTCACGGATAGCGCTCTAATCTGTGTCACGCGATGGTGATAGCTCACATTAGACGGAATCAAGCTGCACACACTTATTTCAACGATGATTGCTCGCGTTGTATTGCGGTAGAAGTCCGCAGTACGCTCTGCCAACACAACTCTCTAGATGATCGTTCATATTGAACGTAGAGTAGTTATATGAATTCTTCTCCACACCTAGCATGCCAAGTTTCGGTCCTTAAGCTTTGAGACATTGAGAGTGTTAGCTGCGGTGAGTATCGGTCCTATCACTCACTAGTGATGTGCCAGACTGTGAATGTAACATGTCGAAGAACTTTGGAACCGTTGCTGATCTATAGCACTGTAGACATTCGATTACAGAGCGTTCTTATTGGCGACATCCGTTGATGTGTGAACACATTCTTTTGCCACTACGTAAGACGTCTGGCGATCATTAATATGGTGATTACCTCTAGGACTGAAAGTAAACCCGTGATAGATGTATACAGCCAGTCAGTGTCGTTGACCACATGATAGCACGGTGTGTGACGGGGTGATATCGCTCAAGAAGAGAGTCTCGCGCTCATCACATGATTTGAGGGTTATGGTCGACACACACTATATGGACAGCTGAACCCGTCATGAGAAGGTCGGATGACCTCAGGCGGATTCTATACACGGCATGTACTCAGGGCGGCAGCATAGGAGACCGACCATAGCGTTATAGGCGTGGTCTAATGACGTGATTGATCAGTGCGTTAGGACGGTGACGCACCCTCCACTCCATCTCATCATCTAAGCACGATTTCCTGTCACGCCACTGTTCACAATTCTTTCATACCCCTCCATCATACAAATTGAATAACACAAGGAGACACAGATATACAGACATGTGCGCGAGAGCTGGCCTCACTCCGCTATTAATACTTAAATGACACAGACAGCACACGATGTTGGTTGTGCGGCTCCACCGACTATTCGATTGAAGTAAAAGCGCAACACGGGAGATGAACACACTTCAAGGAGCCAAGAGGTGGAAGTCGTTGAGATTGTCATGAATCTGGGCTGTGCGAGGTGCGCGATAGCGTCTGTCGAGAGGATAGTATTTGGGGGATTCATTCCATACTCACGATGATCCTTATGGGTAGCTACGTCTTAGCTCATGTTCGGTTGGAATTCACTGAAAGACAACCCGTTTACGCGCTTTATGACTTATTATCGTAAGCAGATTTATTCTTCACTATATACGGTATTGTTCAGTACTCAGTCCGATAAATATAGAAGATTTTGATCCACACATCTCTACTACTCCTGAACGTTGATAAGCGTTTGAGGCGTCTCGCGGAATACCACACAGCTACTAGAGCGAGTGTTCTCTTTGGGACGCAAAATCACCGAAGCATATTCTTCCCTCAAGGTAAAGGCGAGTTATAACTAAAAATACCGGGACTAGGGCTCATAATTGTCTACATGTTCCCTTTATCTCCCTACCCTTATATAAAGGTCTATTACGCTGCTCTCCTCGCAATCCTTGGCGAACAAGCGTCGTACCTCATAAGACGCTCTTATATACAAAAACTTCGATCCAACTTCAGTCACCATGCTTGCTCCGTTCTTGATCATTTCACCAGTAATTTCATCTATACCTGAAGATTCTACCTTGAGATCTCACTCACGGATAAGATCTCTTTCTTACTCAACGTACTGCTACTGGGCCGCAGTCAGGGTGAATTAGGAGTGATGTCGATGGCCGTTAGCATGGCGTGTTAGGCAGATATCCGAGTATCCCTAGTACGTCCGTGTCACACGCGGGAGCTTCAGCTCTACACCTCATCATTACTGCAAGTTTATACAGATTTTTCAAAGTGTTCATTTCCACAAGCACCCAGCTCATCATATGTTTCATTGTTAAGAAAGCACTTGCCCTATTCATTATTCTAAGCAGGTTCCCTTATTCTAATTCTTACCTTTCGCGCTCCTTCCAGAAGAGCTTCCTATTCTGTTGTAAGTCCATTCATCCTCCTTCAAACTGTTCATTATCCTTCTTCTTTGTCTTCGTCGTTTGCATCTTTTAGGCATTCCGTTTTTTTTCTAGCTTATATAATTCCAAGCATTTTTCTTTGGAAACTTCATCATTCGATTTAAAGTACATTCACCACGCTTCTTGTTTTACTTTTAACCGCTTGCATTACCTCTTCATTCCAACCACTCACTGTTAACTCTTACTTCCACTTTAGCACATCCACATACTTCTTTTGCAGGCTGCTAACAATTGCTTCCTTCCTTTGCTTCCAGAATTTTTTAGTTTCAATTGTTCACATTCAACTGATTATTCTGCGAGCGTTCTTACCACTTACCTTACTACCTTGCTCACTAACTTCTCACTCTTATTGTTACGGCGCCGAACTTCCTTCGTATAGCCTTCCTCTCGATCCAAGTCCCCACACTTATTTTACATAAGGAAAAATAGATGATCCGATATCCCATTCGGTAAACCGCTCACTGTTTAACATCATACGATCTACACATCATCTCCTTCTTCACCAACACAGAATCAATCATACTTTTCACTTCGATCCATCTCTACCTCACACTAAGTATTATCATATGGCTACTTCTTGTGTTTTAAAGAAGTATTCACTAGTACACACGGTACATCTCCCCTCAAGGAAATGCATCACCCTACTACCATTCTCATTTTCGTCCTTGAGCACCCAAAAACCACCTGTTATAACATCCTTTTTTTGATCATATATATATATATACTATATTATATTAAGATAAATAGTATATATATATATATATATATATCGATATATTATATATATATTATATCATATATATATATATATAGTATAATATATATATGATATATATATATATATATATATATATATATATATATTATTAGTATATTACATTATATATATATATTATTATATATATAATTGTACACTGTATATATAAAATCTGTATTAATAGTTAATATTTAGGCCTAGAAGGGGTATTGGTACTACTGTATAATTTAAAACATCTTTAATATACATAAAAAGAGGTAATTTTTAAAAAAAACAAAAAAAAACATTGTTTTAAAAAAAAACGTGTTTTTAAAAAAAAAAAAAAAAAAATTAAAAAAACCGTTTTTTTCACAACCCTATGTATGACGATAGTGAAGCGTGTGTAAGAATAAGTGGTGTCAAAAGTGATTGATTTAATATTAATAGCGGAGTGAGGCAGGGATGTGTTATGTCCCCTTGTTATTCAATTTGTATATGGATTTGGTTTATGAAAGAATTAGAGATGGGGGTGGCAGGAGATGGTGGGTAGAATGATAAAGAATGGAGGTGAGTGGAGGGTGCCCTACCTATTATATGCAGATGATTTGGTTTTGTGTTGTTACGATAAGGCTTTAGACTTAATAACATCAGTACCGTAGGTTACAAATTGATCAGAATTAAAGCAAGATTTAAAATAAGGGGAACTAGTTTTTTTGGGTTCCAAACCTGAAGTTAAACAAATACCTTCAACAATAATATATCTAACATTAAACCACTTATATAATTGAATAAACTTCTTTTCAGCATCACTTAAAGTGTGCAAACCTAAATCAGCTGTGAACAGGGTCTTTTTAGAAAACACCCTTGTATGTTCACTAGTAAACATAATACTATGCCGAGCTGGCTTCGTGTACTTGCTCAGGTTCCCTCGCCGATTCCGCCGGTATTACATCCTCTTGCTCCTCATCGATGAGCGGTATCTTCTTCCTCTCCACGAAAGAGAATAGCGTTGAAATTGCCGTCGTCGATACATCATTACTGGCTTTCTCTATATTATGAATGTCCCAGCGATCTTCTGATAATTTGTTTTTGTCAGGATAGAAATTTGCAAACACCACCACCGGTCGAGACTTGAATGATACTATACGACCTTCATATTTTCCAGTCGTTATATAACCATTCTTACAACGTTCGAGCGTCTGATAATTAAATTCAGCCGCTGAATTCCTTGTAACATCAAACACTATTCCATTGAATGTTGGTGGCAATAACATGGCGATGTCGCGCGTAGCGGTGACGCCATCACTAAGGAAATAACCGTAACACACACGGAGATAAAAATGTATGTAGAACATAAAGATTTGTTTTCTGTAATGACGTAGTGTACTGAAAAATTTCCTCTTACAAGTGGTTGATGAGAAATATCGTTCCTCATTGTGGAAATTTTCCTTTTGTTTTTCATTTGTGTGTGAGTTAAGAGTGAAATATTTTGGGAAATAAATGCATTCAAGTCTTTTCAAGAACAGGTGAAGACAAAGTAAGGCAGGAAACACCACAGAAAAAAAAATATGCCCCACGATTCCATTAATCAAAATCAACACCACTACAGGGTATTTTTCCTAGGCCGGCCATCCCACCACCTTTTATACTCAAGAGTATTCAACTGAACATTGGGCAAATTCAAGGCCCGCCCTTTCGAATGGGTAACCGTCCATCCAACTACATTTCCCACAACGTTTCCCGCGGCCTCCGACTCTCTCTCATCGCGGGTAGACCCCTCGCTCATAGTCCAATCCTGGTCCCAACCCCCAAGACACCTTTGCAACTCCTCTCTTCTCCTCACTAACTCGTGCTCCGGTTCCCCTTCTTCAAACCCTTAAAAAAATGTAAAGTACTCCTCCTCAGTATTCACTAATAGTTCACAAGCAGACGAGGCATTAAGGACTTCAACCTCTGCCTCCTCAACACTCTCTTCACCTGGCTGATCCAACTCTCCACAACGTGTTGACTCTCTCACGCTTGGTGTTCCAGAAGACACCTCACTCATACCCGCTCCATCCAGATCCGCTTCCGGCTCCGTCCCCAAATCTACCAGCCAACTACACTGCGACTCTGGCAGAATTAGGGACAAGTTAAGGTAACAACCAAACAACTCATCATCCAGAATCTCTACTTGAGTTGCCACATCCCTCCTTACACCATGACCGATCAATTGGTCGCGACAGATTAGGCATACACTGCCCAAATCAAATCTGAAGTGCGGTCACCTCCGTCAATTAACACTTGGAACAAGTCTCCCCACAT
Organism: Trachelipus rathkii; assembly: GCA_015478945.1. NCBI lineage: Eukaryota > Metazoa > Arthropoda > Malacostraca > Isopoda > Trachelipodidae > Trachelipus > Trachelipus rathkii. The sequence continues at coordinate 58,354 of JABUQX010050030.1, forward strand.
GAAACTCACTGCTTGCCGAACCCGAGAACCAATCAAATCCTGAACTCTTTCTCCCAGCTCATCTGCCACCCTTCCTAAATCTCAGAAATCATTTTCATTCCCTTGTCAGGGGAATCTCTCCCCCTCTGCAGCGCCTCTAATAGCACGACCATCCAAGCTGACATATCCCTCCAGGGTGCAACAGCTGCTCCGTCTCAGAGCTCGCCTTGAAAACCAATCATCATGACGGTCCTCCACATCGCTAGGGACACTACTACCACCCTGTTCTTTTTCTTCACTTAAAACAGTAACTACTCAGAACATAATAACAGCCCTGTGGCAACACTCGCAGCGGATCAAAAACCCTTGAGAAACTTGATTAACTGTCAGATGCTATCTCGGATCCAGCGGGAAGCACCAACTCCTCATCGTCCTAGTCACGAGCCTTATCCTCCCTCTCCTCAAGGGACTAGTAATCCCTTAAGTACTTAGGGGGGCTCAATTCATGGTTTAGGGGACAATGATGAACCCTTTAAACCGCAACATCTCCCCTCGATTCCGCGATCTTATAAGTGACCCCATTTTCATTTACTTTCCGGACATAAAAAGGGCTGGCCTATCTTACCTTTAATTTCCAGACAGCACTCCTATCATTCGATTCCTTTTTACGTAGGACAAGTTGACCCACGCGGAAGGGGCAAAAATTTGGAAGCCCTTCAACACATTTCTCTTTCTTGCCGCGGAATGGGGGCAACCACCCCCTGATTAAGGTTTTCCTCCAGCAATCACACTGATGGGGTCTTCCCTGTTTGGCTATGCATGGTCGAGTTGTAAGTGACCAGTACCTTCGCCAAAAGGTTGTCCCATTCTTCTCCTTGTTCTTCCACCAGGCTTCGTAAAACTTCCCCCCCATTGTTCTATTGACACGTTCAATAACGTCATTGCTCGCTGGTCTGAGGTGACTAGTGAACATGTGCAAGATGTTATACCACTCGAGCAAGTTCTCAAACTTCTGTGCTCTAAACTCCGGCCCATTATTTGTTTGAATTCTTTCCGGCAATCGCAACAAGGACAGAAGGATGTCACGCTCCAAGATGGCAACAATGGTCTGGGCCCTCTTATCTCGAATGGGATGTGCCAACACCCACTTGCTATAATGGTCCTCGATCATCAAGCACCCAATATTTCCCTGAGCTGTGGTTGGGAGCACCACAAAGTCCATGGCCACTAACTCAAAAGGACGCTACGCCATGATCTTAAGAGTCGGAAGTTGCACAACCTGATGACCGATCTTGAACTTCTTGCACTTTGTTTTTGATGTACATACATCTTTCATGGTACAGAGGATAGAGGGATGCCAGATGTACTGTCTCATCATGGCATGAACCATAGCAATGCTCACGTGGGCCATCTCCTGGTGGAACAAAAAAGAAAAGTGGACAAGAATACGAAAGAGGACCACTGCCAAGCGCACTGACCCATCTTCTTGCTGATAAAACAATAGGCAATCCTCGACCTTCAAGTGCTACCAATAACGCTGGAACTCCTTCAACCTTCCCCCAGTGGAGAACCGGTCACGACCATCCTGAATTCTCCTTTTCACACTGCGAACCACAAAATCCGCCTCCTGAGCCCTAAATAACGATGAGATTAACCAGCTGGTTCCCCATTCTTCATGCTGCACACTCTACTTCACCTTCAATATCGCTTTCTGCCATTTCCATAGTACCCTGGCAAGCCAGAATTGCCTCTCTGGAATCCGTGCAATGCTTGCGTTCCTGAAATCAATCTTTACACCCATTTTAGTCATTAAATTAATGGCAAGGATGCAATACGTTGGAATCACTTTGCTCGAAATAACGATAAACGGAAACTCCATTTGCCCATTTCCCGTATCACTCTCAACACTGCACCCAAGTTCGCCTCCACAGTGGCCGAACCCATGCCTCGGATCTTCACATACACCCCGCAGTCCTTCACCAAAGCACCTGCAACTCTGGCAGAGGCAAAAACGATTTGGGAGACAAGGCTAAGCATCACGCCAGCATCCAGAAGCGCACAGAACCTTGTACTCCCTATGGTCAGCCACGTCCAAGAGACATCAGTGCCTTCATGTCCACAGGTTGGGATGCCAGACTCTTTATCTCCTGCACAAAATAATTTAATTCTGCCTGCGGTCCTTCCTTAGACGACTCTCCCTCTCTAGTTTTAGCCTCCGTTACCCCTTGCCCCTCTGGTTCTTTATTAAGTGGCTACCCCTCAACAACTGGACCCTCCCCCATTCGGTGTTCCTCTTCACCCGAGGGACTGTCCCGCAAAACTGGGGCGCTCCCGAAGGCGGTTAAAGTACACTCCCCCATACACTGGAGATGCAACCGCGATAGGCCCTCGTCCTCAATGGAAGAGTCCATCACATACACGATGGGCGAATTACCACCGTAATGAACCCAAATGCGGATCTTATACATGTCACTCACAGAGAGCAATACATCCATGATAGGGAAGGTCCCCTTTTGCATCATTGACGTGAACTGTGTCCTCTTCTTATCTTCGAAAGAAATCCGATAAGGCTGCAAGTTATTCATCAACTGCTGGACTAACTTAATGCCCAGCAACAGAGCATCGACGGGAAGCTCCCATTCCCTGTGGTTTATCCCCTTTTCCCTGAGTACAATCAACAAGCTGTTAAACAGGGAATCGCCTCTGTTATCCACTTTTTCCATCAGCTCCAGTCCTTTGGGTAGTTCATCCTCCGCTGGTTCCTCCTCGGCAGGCAATTCCACGGGGACCCGAGAAAGTGCGTCTGCTAGTATGTTCTCTCTCCCAGGTGGATACTTAATCTTAGTCAAATTCGGCCAGGTCATCAAAGGTTCTCGCCAACTGGCTGTCACACATTTTCATAGCATGGAGGTACAACAATGAACGGTGGTCAGTAAAAATGATAAGCTGGCGACCATACAAGAATGCTTTCAAGTTCTTGAGCCCTCATCGCAGTCCGGCCAACTCACGCTCGATGATAGAATAACCCTGTTGCGCCATTGAAAAGGACATAGATGAAAACGCTATCAACCGTTCCTCCCCTTGATGTCTCTGAGTATGGCAACACCCATGCCCGTGCTCGAAGTATCCACTGACAACTCAAGCTTCTCAGCACCCGGGGAGTAATCCGGAAAAGCCAAGCTCACGTCAGGCGCCATCTTCAATTTCTGAAAAGATGTTTCCATTTCCTCCGTCCATTCAACCTGCGGACTTCCATTAATCCCAGTCATAGCAGACAATGGGGCCGCGATCTCGGAATGCTGTAGTATAAAATTATGTTGGAAATTAACCAAATCCAAAAATTTGCAGTCCTCAGGTATGCCAACACCTTCTGCGTGTACTGAGGGTCCTTCTTTAACCCGTTAATCCCCCACCAAATGTCAAAGATATGAAACCCCGCTCCTGAACCAGTGGCACTTGCTAGGTTTCAACTTGACACCAGCCTCTCCCAATTTTCTCAGCGCCTTATCCACCAACATCAGGTGTGACCTGAAGTCTCTTTCTATGATCCGGGTGTTATCAATATAAATGACGATCCTACCCTAGGGAAGACCGCTCAACAATGCCTGGACCTCACGCTGGAATGCTGCAGGGGCGTTCCTAAAACCAAAACTCAATGCCTTAAACTGGTAATGACCCGTGGTAGTGGAAAATGCGGTACACTCCCCACTATTCTTGTCACTCTGCATCTGATGGCAACCCTTCAAGTCCAGAGACGTAAAATACCGCATCCTGTGAAGACTAAAACACTGCATCGCTCAAGTTTGGCATGGGGAACCTATCTGGCTTCGTGACGGCGTTTAGCCGCTGATAATCAATACACATCCGTATTGTGCCATTTTCTTCTTCACGGGAACCACGGGCGAAATCCACAGCGAGGTGCTCGGCTCGATAATGTCCAACAAGCACAACTGACACTGGCGCTCGATCTCATCCACCACAGGGGCCGGGAACCTCCGCGGACGCTGCCAAATGGGTGTTGTATCGTACAATTCGATACGGTGAGACGTCAAAGCAGCACGTCTCACATCGAAATCCCCAACGCTAAGGACGGCTCTCTGTTTCAACAACAGCTGGTAAATTTGGTCCCGATCTTCAGTTTACAATTCCTCCCTCAGCTTCTGCTCAGTCCATTCGTCCCTGGACACCCCTTCTTCCTCCATCGCCAAATTCACCCCAGCTCCCCCTCGTCCAACAATGTGTGCAATAAACCCAGGTGCACCCCTTCCAACAACCTAACAGGTTTGTAACTAATGTTCATCACCACAACCTCAAAAGTGTCATCCGAATCCACAATGCCAGACATCATGAAATTTGCGGATCAAAGTCCTCTGCAAGTTCCCATCCATCTAAAAAGAACTCCCACCCCTCAGCTGGAAAACCCTGCTGGTGTTCTATTGTCAACTCTGCCATGCCAACGCGGACTTTCCTCCAGCTACCAATCCCAATCTTAACCAAGTTCCGAACCACACAATGAACTGCAGAAACACTTCGTTTTTAAGAGTCACTCCGGCCCCTTTTTTTCAAATAAAAATTCTATCTGGCTTTATCTCCCAAGATACGCAAAAAAACGGCCCCTTGCTAGGTTAATAATCACGTTATTTTTAGTTAAGAAACTCATTCCCAGCATCAACTGATGAGACAACCTATGCACCACCAAGAATTCCACTGACTGCAAGGTCCCCAGGGAGCAGATAATTGTCCTCGGCTTACCCCCATTGATTCGTCTTTCTGCAACTCCCGCCGATCAGGGCTACATGTCACCTAACGATCGTGCGAAACACACAACAAGCACGCCCGAGAAACCTCCTACATTCTTCCCTGGTGTGGCCCCTCCTACGACAGTGAAAGCATCGCAGCCTACCGCTGTCCAATGAAACAGGTCCCTCCACATTTCTCCTTGTTGATATCGCCTGGCGCTTACCCCAGCAATTATGGGAGGAGAAAAATGGGAGCTTTAAAAGCTATTCTTGAAACGTTCTTTTTTGGGGGAACGTGGATTTTTTTTTTTTTTTTTTTTTTTTTTTACAGAAGATAAACACCAACCGCTCACGGTGCAGAGCCATAAATAACTAGGAGGGGGTGGTCTCAAATTTAAAGAATCCGAGAGGACGGAGCAACCCAACGAGAGACATAGCTCATTCTCCACACGACAGATTGCGACACTGGACCGCTCGGCTTTGTTTTGGCGAGTGCTTTCACTGAGCTACGGGTGGCTTTTTAGTATGAAATAATAAAAAAAGAAACAAAAAAAAAATTATATAATCAAAATACCTCCACTCAACCTTACATATCTCCCATAAACTACACAAGCACACCCTACATTATAATATTGGATTATTAATACTATTCATTAATATATCTAAATAACTTAAACACATATTTCATAACACAAATTCTATAAAACATTATATAAATATCACTACTATTATTAATGTATTTTAACCAACTATCATATCTAAATATATTAACTTCTCAATATACTATGCTACTATGATTCTAACACAAACCCCTAATTACTTATGTTCTACAACACTACTAATTATTTCACTAATCTATGCACCCAATATCACCTATATTCACATATTATTAGTATCACTCAACATACTGTGCTATTGTTTATTCAGCATTCACGAAAATTAATGAACAGGGTGGGTTCCTTTACAACGACACACTCCACCTTCAGACGCGAAGAGAGCAATTGGCGTAAATTTTATACTTAAACGCCTCGACGACTATGCATGGGAAACGTAATTCACATTCTACATGTAAACTTCACTCTACACTCTATTTCTACTTTATATATTTTATTTTTCGTAATATTTCAACTTAATTTTCCAAAATAGCCATAAGTAATGATTTTAAATTTTTGCAGCTCCTCGAACCCAGAATTAGATATAGACAAATAAATTGTAAAATGTTACAATTTAGCCAAAAATGCACCAGAATCCACAATCGCATAATTATTCCGCTTTAGTTGCAGTACTTTGAACCAAAAGCCTTTCTTTCTCATCTCTCCTTTTTTCTTGGATTCTTCAGTTAATGGGATGGCTCACAGTGCAGCGTCATTTCACCTGTGGTACGCGTACCCTGAGGGTACTCGGTTAGACGGCGTTGGGGTAGTGAAAAATAATTGGATAAACAATAGGTGGAAAAAAAATAAAACAGGAGGAAATTTGACCCAGCTCACGTAGTTTAGCCGTCTACTACTATCATCTTCCATACAATCCACTAATATATCAATACAACTACAGTAAAATAGTACAATCAAACAAAAATAAAGGCTAGCCCCTATACTGTCATTAACTTTCTGAGTCCTTATTGATTATTTAGCTAACCCTAAGAATATACTACCACCTAACAAAAACAATTTTTTTTGCTTGATGTGATTGATCTATCGACGAAAAGGGGGTCTCAAATGCGTGACAAAGCTAATCCAACAGAGCGCGCTCAGGCACAAGGAAAACAACACGTCTTGCGAGCAGCCCGCTGGGCCTACGTGATAGAGTCCCAGTACTTCTCGCTTAACTACAGCCACGTGAGTTACAGTGTTGACATGCCGCTGATGGAAGAGTTAACATCTCTTTGACTCATTCATCCCTATTAATAATTATTACTACATAATCTATATATATTACACCCCTACTCCTACTAACCTACTACTATACATATACCCTACTCTACACTACCCCCCCCCCCCCCACCCACCACCACCACTATATACCTATACACCCCTCTCACCCCATATAATATATATATATCACCTTACTACTATCTACCTTCCTATAATTATATATCTGATACTATATACTATATTATATTACCTACTATATATATGTACCAGGGGGTTATTGTTCATGCTGGTGGTATTTTATAATATTATATATACCTCTTCTATCAATTTCCTTTAGTTTACAAAGTGATAAATAATAATTGGCAGCCATGACTCGGAAATATGAGAGTACAATATGGAGAGGGTGGACTCGGCTGTGGCGTTTCACCAAATTCACATTGTAATAACTTATTTGACTTTTCATTTATATAACTTAGCTCTTTAATGCAGATAAATTGATCTTTTGTGTTCCTTATTTAGTACTGAAATTATAAATTATTAGAAACATTGAAAGCAGAGATATATGTGTTAAAAACACAGTTTTTAAAAAGATAAAAAAATCTACAGGGATGGGGACGTCCCAGACAAAAATAGATAGACTCCGACTCGACTCAACTCCGAACTCCCAGAGTTGATATTAAAAACACCGACTCCCTACTCTCGACTCGTAACCACCAACTTCCGATTCAATTAACTGACTCCCAATAAAATTTCTATGCACACCACACACACACACACAACACACTACATATCATAATATAGTAACGTATATATCTATATATATATATACTATACTCTATTATATATATACTAATACTATATATATATTATTTATACTCATATATACTATATATATATTATCTATATACTATATATATATAATATATATTATATCATTACTTATATATATTATATACTATATATATATAACTATATATATAATAATACTATATATACCTATATATATATATTATTATACTCTTATATATCTATATAATAATATATATATATATTTATTATATAATAACTATTCTATATATATATATACTCAAATACTTATATATACTATCATAAATATATACTACTATACCTATATAACTACCCCTATACCTACAATATATATACTACTATATCTAATATACCCCTACTATATAAACACTATATCCTCTACTATAACTATAACCTATACCTAATAATTTATCAAACTATACTATACATACTATATACTATACACGCCCCACCAAACACAATATTCCCTACTAGTATATATATGACTACCTAACACTTATCACTAATTATATATATATATCTCTGATATACCTATATATCAATATATAACCCTAATATCATTACTATAGTGTTTCAGAATTACACAGCAATATTTTATGTATGGGTTAAAACTACATTATAAACAATTTTGGTCATATAACATAGAGTTGAAAATACTTTTATTAACTTGCAAATGCCTGGTCATACAGTTATTTATTTCATAGTAAACCCCCCTCATTTAGAGCTAAACTGTATCAACCCCCAAGTGGCCCTCATCTTCCTGATGCAAGCGGATTACCTGCACGAGTTAATCCTCGTTTCTCTGGAACGTTGTATAGCATCAGGACGAAGCGGGATAGTTGCTTCATCCACAATTCGATTTTGTAGCTCATCTTGTGTTTCAACGACGTAAACTAAAATACAGGACTTCAATCAGCCCATCACCCACCCAAAGTAATCTACTCATCGATGGTTGGCCTTTCATAGCGCACGTTCGCCCGTCCCTACCCATCGGTGACGTCAGGTTGGTGTCTATAAATTCTACAGACAATATGCGAAATGTGAGACTGGTGGCACACCGTCATCGCCATACCAATCTTTGCTTATTTGGAATCAGATATTTGTGAAGCTCTGCGTAGATAGATCGCTGCACAACTCTGGCAGACTAAGATATCCTGAAGTCTAGGTGGCCACAAAAGAAAGGGCTGGACTCATTGTAACACAGAAGACCACACCAGAATTTAGATGAAAGGTATGTGGGTATGGATAGTAGCTTGTCGGATGAGGGTTTTCCAATCAATGCCGAGTTATGGTGTTTCGATAATTTAGTAATCCATTCCTTGTAAAAGCAGGATTCATATGTAAGCAGCATCGTGGCTCTGGACAGTCTCAGGATCCTACAGTGCCTGTATTTTAGAATTAACCACTGTGAGAAATAGTCTGCACTTGTCATATCATGTGGTAGCAGTTTGCACAGGGGTAACTTGTGCAATTGGGCTAGCAGTTGTTGTTCGGCCCCAACCTGTTTCCGCCCAAAATGCATGGTAGAGGGACACATTGAAATGAAGAGACAATTTCAGGGCTGCTAGCTACTCAGGAAGATAATTGACAGAGTAACGTCTACCGGTAATGGTTCTTTTGTGATCCAATAACATGCTTAGTTCATGACTTACCTTAGGGCTTGGCATAACAGAGAAGGTGTTCATTATACGATCTGGGTATTCTTCTCTGATTGGTATATTTTTTCATGATATCTTGAACGGCAGTTAGCCATTTTGAACTGTACATCGCATAATGTTAAAAGCCAGTCGTTGTTCTTGTTCTGCAAATGTGACACATTAGTTGGTATCATCCATGTGCATCTTAACTTGAATTTACACCACTATTCCTGACACGTAAAAAGCACGGAACGAGACAATAGATTGAGTACCTACACCTTCAGAGTCTAATATGGACATAACAAAGTGTACTTCAACTGTTTAAACAAATGAACGTATGCTAGTGTTTAGAGAAATATGATTTTAACATGTGATTATCTCGTTATACAACTAATTTGAAAAACATATGTTAAATTCACGTCCTGAAAAATAAACTATCGAACGATAGTTTAAAAAATAACGATTGTGTGCTATCGATTGTAAAAAACAAACGAAAACAAGAAAGCACTAGCGATAATTTTACAACTAGCGATAATTTTCCATCCCAACTCAAACTTATTTCAAAATGATAAATAAAATATATATATTATATTATACTTTATATAATTATATATATATTATACTATAACTATTATATATATATATATATATTTATATATATATATATATTATTTCAAGAACAAAAATCCATTTTCCACGTGATTATAAGGAAGTTTTTTTTTAAAACATTCATTATCATCATATACTGTATATATATACTATATATACTTTCCATAATATATATTCATATATATATATATAATATATTATTATATATATATATACCTATTATATAACTTAATATTATATATATATATATATATTATATATATCACTATATATATATATATATTGACTAAGAAGTTACAATGGACGTAGAGTTATATTTAATGATACAATTGCCAGAAAACAGAGCCATAATCTTAAGATCATCTCACTTTGATCATCAGTTCTAAGAAGTTACCAGCCACAGGAACGAAAGCTCGGACTCTTAAAACTAAATTTCAAGCATATTTATTTTGTGAAACAATTCTGTGTTCAAATAATTCAGTGTATATTAATTAGGCAAAGTCGTTATAACGATTGTATTCTTTGTGAATCATGGATTTGTTAATATTTGTAGTACCTACTTTATATATATATATATATATACTTACATATTATTAATCTATATTAATAATTAAAAATAATATATATATATATAATATATATATATATATATATTATACCGTATATATATATATATATATATATATCATTATATATTATATACTAATTTATATTTATTATATATTAATATATTATATATAAATAATATATATATATATACTATTGGTAATAATAATATAATTTTTGGATATTTCTTTTATATTATACCATATATATACTATATCACATATATAACTATTATTATTATATATATATATATATATATATATATATATATACTTTATAAAAGGATTATGCTTCCAAAATTTACTATTTAATTATATTATATCATAAATATATATATATATATATATATTCTATATATATATATACCTATATAATATATATATATATAGTCCCTATATATATATATATACCTATTTTATATATATAACTATATATATATATATATATTATTATATATACCAAGACTACATCTTGTAACATAGAATATCTATACTATAATATTATAGCTTATACTCTAGTATCCTAATACATATATATATACATGTATATATATATACTATATCTATATATATATATATATTATATATATATACCTATATTATAAATATATATATATATCTCTACTATACCTTTTTAATATTAGTTAATATATATATAATATTATATATATCTATTATATATATATATATATAGATTCTGTTCCTTTTCCACACATCAGATTTTGGAATTGCTTCCATTATATCTTCTTTTAGATTCCCTCTTAAGTCTGATTTAATGAGTTTTAAAGCTGAAAATAAGCGTTCAACACTTACTTGAGTAGGCGGTAATGCTATGACAATCATAGCTGCGTTGCGTACTGTATCAGAATATTTTAGAATTGCATCTTTAACTTGCATTCTATCTTTTCTATCAAATTTCTCAACCTTCTGTAAGGCTGAATAAAATTTGTCTTTGAATTTTTTTACTGGGTTTTCCTTTTCTGTAATCTTATCTTTCTCTTTAACTGTGCAATGACGTTTAGCATTTTCAATATCTAATAATTTATCGAAATCCATTTCTGTGTCAGTGTCACTCTGTGATAAGGTTGGATCATTAATTACAGGGCTAGATTCACATTCAGAGTTATTATCAGAATCATTCTCAAAATTTTTTTGCATTTGGATGGCCATGTCACATAAAAATGACTTTCCCCTTTGAAGTTGATCATCTGTTAAGAGTATTCTGTGCATGGTATCTACATACACTGTTGCCAACAACACATTATTATTCATCAAAATTTCCTCCCTTTCCAGCATTGATTTTCTCATTTCATCAGCAACAATTCCGCTGTTTTTTGATAATTTATATATATAATTGTTTTCCATTCCTTAAAGAATAAACCAGGTGAAATTTCGGTTATTTGTAATTTCTTTGTAACAATATATGGATACTTAAGTAATTCGGCAAGTTCCTTTGCCTCTTACCATTGTAAGATGTTCAGTGTGATATCAGGATTTGCCATGTCAATTAAAACTTGTTTTATTTCAAGAAGACGCCTGATCATTTCATTAGTGCTTTCCCAATGAGACACTTGCAGAATTGCACCTTTTCCTAACCTGCGTTTTAATATTGCATCTACTCTAGGAACTCTGGCTGCAATAGAAACGTTGAGCAATCTGCCTATTACAACAGAAGTATGTTTTTCCTGTAGGATCATACTCCGAAATAGCATGTCTTTCCAAAGATATTTCAAGTTTCGAGGCCATTTCTCCAGTCAGCCCACGAAAAGCAGGCGTTGAGAAGAATGACAGTGCCACCCCATTCTTTATAACTAGGTCAATGAGGTGCTTCCTGAATCCTTCTGGTGTCATTGACATTTATTTGGTTACTAAAATATTTTTTTTATAGAACCTTGCTCATCTCTTGGTGGAACTACGAGGTTGTTTTTGTCAGAGCTTTTGCGATTCCTCCTCCTCTAACTCTTTAAATATGTTGGGATGCTTATTATGTAAGTGACGCTTTAAATTCGAGGCTCTGCTTGGTGCATTACTTTTAGACTTTAAATCTCCAACTTGATCATTTATCTTAGTATTTCAAGTTTCGTTGTTATTTTTAATTTGTCAAACATAGTAATATTTTCCTTCAATTTTTTCTCGTTTGAAATGCTGAAAAACTTCTGATGATTTCTTACACCCTCGATTCATAGTTGGGTGTAGGAAATTTGTATTTTTAATTAACAGTAAAATTTAAAAAGCATTACTTTTAGACTTTAAATCTCCAACTTGATCATTTATCTTAGTATTTCAAGTTTCGTTGTTATTTTTAATTTGGCAAACATAGTAATATTTGCCTTCAATTTCTTCTCATTTGAAATGCTGAAAGACTCTGATGATTTCTTACACCCTCGATTCATAGTTGGGTGTAGGAAATTTGTATGTTTAATTAACAGTAAAATTTAAATATAATTAGGACAAATTATGTAAATTACCTGAAACAAGTTATATATATATATATTATATATATTATATATATATATTATATATATATATATATATATATATATATATATATATATATATATATATATATATATATATATATTATATATTATATATATATATATATATATTGAAAGAATTAAAGTTTAACATAGTTTAAATTTTGTTGGTGAAGATGATTAAGATGAGAATAGAGAAACTTACTGTTTATAGAAAGCCTGGACTGGCCGTACGGGCACAATCGTATCCTAATAAAGTTGCAAAATCCACTGTCTCACAAACGCGACCCAAGTCCTCTCCTTTATCTTCTAAGGTGTGATTGAATTTAGAGTAGAGGATGATGATTCATTTAGGTGATAGGATATAAAAGCATCAAGCTTGACATTCCATTACAGATAATACATGCAAAGGAAAAAAAATAAAACGATTAGTGGAGGCAATGGTGCAGGATTGTAAGAATAAGCCAATATGTATAAATTGATTGAGGTTTTACCTTGTAAAAAGTTAAAATAAAGCAATTAATAGACCATGACAGGTTAAAGCCAAGCTAATACACAAGAAGCTTGTAAACAATTAATTTAGATTAAGAAAAAACTAAGCTTAAGGGTAAGTATATGGTATGAATTTCTTTTCTTTTAAGTGTGCATAAAATAAAGTTTAGGTTCAATGAATAACATTTAATTTTAAAAAATATTTACATACACACAAATGAAGTTTCATCCTATTCTAAGTATTTTAATTTTATCAGATAAAAAGTTATTTATTTATACAGTTTTTATTTCAGGAGCAGGAAATTTATTTCTTTACAGTAAAAGTCAGTCAATCAGTAAGTATGAGCAATTGTTGCTAATGTCTTAAGAGATGTAAAAAAAATTATATATAGGATCAATAAGATGGTATGGTAAGTATAAGTTATAAATCAGTCTAGTCATCACTTAAGATAGTAAGGTAAGTCTATTTGAACTTTCTTAACGTTTCATTTTTATAAATCACAATTTATGAGCTTTCCTTTATAAATTATAATTTTATTACTTGTATTTACAACATAAACCACTTAAGAACTAAGAATAAAAAATTATATATGTAAGAACATTTCGTTTACAAGAAAAAATAAATATTTATCAGCTATCTCACCAGATCTGGGAATCCCCTAACTAATATTATACAGTAAATAATGAGACTTTTGTCAAAAAGAGTTTTATCAGTAGGTTTTGGATCCAGGCATCCAGCACTATAAAGTTTTTAAGTAGGTTCACTTTACTAGTGAATCACAAAGCACAAGGGCACATATTTTTATACAATTAGTTAATTGTTTTGTTTATTAATTAATTAATTAATTAATATTATTTCAAATTTTTAAATAGCTTATTCACTATAAATTAGAATGTTTCTAAAGTAATCGTAGTAAACATAGAATCGTTTGATTTCTTTCTATTTAGTAAAAGGTTTTATCTTATGATAACTTCACTATATTATTTGTAAAAATTAGATAAACATAAGAAGACTATACCTGTGGTATAGCTTCCTTCACTTTTAAGATAGGTAGGTTTTTGATTGCAAATGCAATGAACTTAAAGTAACTGCTCTAAGAAGTACGAGAATATTGGGTTCTTAGGCCAGGCAGGCAATTAAATGCATAAGGTAAGTTCATAGAAAATGCAAGATTGCTTTATTGGGTCTTCATGCCCTGAACCTGGGACCTAGATATAAATGATAAAGATTTGCTTGGTCACTTAATTAATAATTGGTTACTTTAGTATTTCAGTATTTCATATTCATTTATGTCAAATAAAAATATATAAGTAGGTAAAGATAATAATTATTATAACATACCTCAACTACTGTGAGGTCAAAATTTGTAAAAAAGGAGATAGAGGTCAACTGGTGACAAATCGCTTACAGCAATTGGATGCCAAGGTAGGTAATAAATCTAAAAAATCAAAAGGGTTCTACTTACAAATCCATTGAAATATGTGAACATATAGACAAAAAAGAAATATTTGCTCCATTTTAAAATAATATACATTCGGTTTGTATCCAACTAATACAATATTTCTTACCATCAATACAAGAATTTAATTCATAAATAGAAGAATGCAATGTGCATTAGCTAAGATCATTGGAAGTTACTGTAATAAAAGAAAAAAAAATAAACTCATACAGATAAATATTTGGTGATCTCATTTAAATTCCTTACAATATATATATATATTATATATATATATATATACGAACCTTATATATAGCTATATATATATATATATATATATATATATATATATATATATATAAATCTCTTACATATATATATATATATATATATATATATTATAAATATATATATATATGTAACGCTGGTAACACTTGCTGAGTCAAAATACTCCGTCATTTGCTCACAAACTACAAACCCCTGCCAAACGTAAGAAAAATAATTATTTGTATTTTTATCAAACTGATTAATTATTTATATTTTTATCAAACTGATTAATTATTTATTAAATTATCTTACCACCACTTTCTGGTTGTGGGTAGATATATATATTTTTGTGTGTCTACACACCAAAAAATTAAATATATATTAGAAATTCACAGCATTAGGTACTGAAATATTTAAAATGTTGTCACAATGTGAACGCCAGATTTTGCAGTTGTTGTATTTAAGTGTATAGTATATCTATCTGATTCTTTTAGCTTATTGCGACTATCTTATAATTGGTGTGACCCTATATTTTAAAATCAGTTATGTACTGTACTTTACTTCAAATTTTGTGTGATTATTAACCCTTTCGCTGCTGGGGACGTCAACGTTGTCGGCACGAGTAATTGTCTTTAGTATGACTGATGCCGACTACGTGTCGTCATAAATCGTATTCTTTCTATACGAAGTTCAGCTATGAACTCTTTGGTTTACTTTCTAAGTTTACGTTATACTACATTTATCTTGTGACCTTTGGCAATTTTAAGACCTGTTTGAGCATATAAATCCTGGCCCCGCCTTCGAATGTAGTTAGTATGAACCAAGCGCCATCAGCATGGAGATGTTTCAAAGCTCGGTTTTATTGAAAATTTGGCTTATAATTCTAGATGCTGGGTTGATCTTTTATCATTGTATCCCCCTTATCCCCCATCCCAATGACTTTCTTCTATATTTGGGAGTACTTGAGAGCCCCTCAATCTCTTACCTCCCCTACCCCTTTACCCCCCCCCGCCTTTGCCTCAATGTTTGCAAAATTTTTTATTTCTTTCTTTGCATATATATATATATATATATATATATATATATATATATATATATATATATATATATATATATATATATATATATATATATATATATATATATATATATATAAAGCGTATGTAAAAAATATATTTACTTTATATATATATATATATATATATATATATATATATATATATATATATATATATATATATATATATATATATATATATATATATATATATATACAGAAGCCAAATAAATGGACATATCTGACCCAGCACTGACGCAGCGAAAATAAATAACTATGTGCGTATTTCTACCGTCATGCTTGAAACACACGCTGAGTCAGCGCAGCGCGCAGTGAAAGGGTTAATAGCATCGCTCGCTGTTGATAATTCGTTAATGCACATTACACAAGTACATTTTATTTTATAGCCAGTTTTATTTGCTATTTATTATTTATTAAAATATCTTAACACCACTTACTGGTTGTGTGTAGATAGATATATTTTCGTGTGTCTACACACCAAAAAATTAAATATTAGAAATTCACAGCATTAGGTACCAAAATATTTAAAATGTTGACATGTGAGTGCCAGATTTCACAGTTGTTGTATATAAATGTATAGTATATCTATCTAATTCATTTAGCTTGTTGCGACTATCTTATAATTGGTATGACCCTATATTTTAAAATCAGTTATGCACTGTACTTTACTTCAAATTTTGTGTGATTATTAATAGCATCACTCGCTGTTGATAATTCATTAATGCACAATACATTTTATATTATAACATTTATACATTTTATATTATAACCAATTTTATTTGCTATTTTAAAATATTTCCTGTCAATTAATGGATTAATAAAATTTGGGCGATAGGTGATGAACTACTGGTTTCTCAAGAAAAATATTAGCGTATTCGGACTCAGGAAGAAAAAATACCGTAGAAAATGTTAAAATATCGCTAGAAAAAGTTTTTCTTTTCCTTTTAATATAAGGAAAAATTAAAAATAAACAATTTAAATTGGCTACAAACAAATGTCAAAATAAAAAAATGTACGTCTTTTATAATAAAAATTTTATTAAGTTTTTCCAAATTTTTGTGTGAAAAGTTTATACAAAATTGTTTTGGGAGTCGATAGGAGTCGTTTTTTTATTTTTAAATTGACTCCCGACTCCGACTCCAACTTTTTGGGAAATTGACTCCTAATTCCGACTCCTTATCCCTTGAAAACGCCTGACTCCCCATCCCTGAAACCAGAATAAAGTAATTTGGAAGAAAAGATCTTTAAGGTTAGTGGACGGAAATTGTACCTAATTAATAATAAAAATAGAAAAATTAAAATCAATAGTTAGTAACATATTTTATACTAAAATATTTATAATATTGCAGTCCCCAATCACCATAGGACCTTTGATCCTTTTGTCGTGCATAACCATCTATAGAGAAATAAAAAACCCCTCTTTGTATGATTTGAATAATCAGGGTAAGTCCTGCATACTTACCTTATCTAATTAATTTGTCATATTCAATTTAACTTCATAATATAAATGTAACTTTGATATTTCTCTCAGGGTTTTTGTGTTTTGTGATTTTTTGTTTTATTATTTTATTTCCAAACTTGTTTTTGACTTGTGTCTGACTTAAATACCTTGTCGTGGCTTCTTATAAAACTATTCATGGAATCTGCGAATATATAAAACATAGACTGTCAAGAATCAAACATAAGTTTTAAGTTAAATCATAATCCAAATTTAAATCTATGCACTACTAAGTATGGCATGTGAACAATAATAGGAACAGAAAGTTCTTCCTCACTCAAACTTGTAAAGTTTTTGTAAATATAATTATTAAGCGTGTGTTAGTTAAGCACAAATATATAAACCATAGTTTAATTACTTAAAAAAAATTTTTTTGTTTCTCTCAATTTAGTTTTAAACTCTGATCTGTAAAGATTCTTCCATGATCTTGTATACTTATACAAGATTATCTTGGTCCAATGCTTAGAACTTGCTAATAATAAATTTAACTGTAATCATGTTTTCATATACTATTATCTTAATTATAATTCTACTCAGTTTAATCTTATAAAACTATTAGGATCCAAATTTTAACTATAATTACGTTTTCATGTACTATTATCTTACTTATAATTCTACTCAGTTAATCTTATAAAACTTTTAGGATCCTTATGATTCGAACCTATTTGCTATATTCTGAAAAATTAAATAAACTTCTTTTATATACATCTTTTTTCTCCTCCCCAACAACTTTCTTATCTTATTCAATAAACACGTGAAACACATTCACAATCCTACCCACACTAATTGAGCAAAACCGGGGTCTCGAGACAAAGTGACCTGAATAAGAAAAGCTTTTGTTGCTCTCCTTGGTTGTGGAATGGTGATGGGAAGGAAATTTTTAATCCCAAGATTCACCATCAATCTGAAGCAATTAACTAAAGGTAAAAATTAGCTATTTCCCCCCAAACTTAGATATTTATTCTTATTTCTATAATTATAGTTTCTTAGTGAATTCTTGGATTTATATTTTGATGGAGTGGAGAGTTACGATGTAAAACAATTGATATTCTTAGGAGGACGACCATATTTCGAGTAACATTCCCCTTGATTGCTTAGAAATGAGTAGCGTAAATAAATTCACTTAAGGCATTGAATCCTTACTCTCCCTTATAAGGGACAGCTTTCCTTATTAGCCTCACTCCGTATGTAGAGAAAAAGATGCTGGAATATCTTATCCAGCAAGAAATGGATATGCAGGTTAGAGTCCCCTGGGAGAGAGTAGTTAACCTTGCTGACTCGTATGACAGGGATTTTTATAAAATAAAGGACCCCAGAATGTTATATCAGTACCAGAATTGTGAAATAACGTAGATATTTCAGATAAAACTAACTCTGATTTGAATAAAACTATTAGGATTGACACAGTAAAACCTAGTTGGTCTGAGGTGTTAAAAAATAACCTCACTATAGTAATAATTTTCAAAATAAGTTTGCCCAAAAAAAAGGAAATAACCATGCACAACACCCTCCATCCCCTAGAACAAGTCGGTTTTACAGAGACAAACAAAATAATGACCGCCGAAGCTATAACAGCACACAGACACAAAGTGATAACTCCATATAGGTACATATGCCAGAGTCTGAGCCAAGCGATTTAAAAATGCTGGAGCCATTTAATTTTAGAATACAGGAGCTAGAGAAGGCTAATTTTAAAATGAGGAAGCCGGAGTTGACAAAAAATTTACCGGCTCTGCAGTCCTGCAATTTCAAATCCCTCCTTTTACCCACCCTGTCAAACCCCTCTATCAGATTCGTTACACAAAACCAAATTATTTGCGTAAAAAAGCAGGGCACTCTCCACTCTCTTTCATTCACCATCATTCTAACACCTATTATTATTATTATTATTATTATTATTATTATTATTATTATTATTATTATTATTATTATTATTATTTTTATTTTTATTCATAAGGTTGACACTTATTAAAGTTTATAATTTAGTTTTTATAATAATAAAAACTTTTTCTCTTATTAAAGCTAATCCAATTTTTTTGTTTGTTATATTATCTATCTATTTATTTTTTAGAAGAAAAACATTAAAACCTCTTCGCCATCAAGCACAAAACCATTAGACTCATCAAAAAGTAATTGTTCCTCTATGGAAAGCAAAATTTCAAGTAATATCACTGCTGCAAAATCTAGTCCTGTCGCAGTATCGAAGAAAGATGAACCATTGCAACCTAGTTCTGACCATAAGTTTTCTGATGATTTGGACAATGTGGGCAAAACATTTGAAAAAAAGAAATTGCAGATTCAAAATGCATTGAAAATTCCTGGTAAAATAATTATTATTATTATTATTATTATTATTATTATTATTATTATTATTATTATGTGTGTGAGAAGAATTGATAAAATGAAAAATGAACATATTAGGGAGTTGTGTGGTGTGAAAAAAAGCGTAAATGAGAGAGAGTAATCGAAGGTGTATTGAGATGGTTTGGTCATATGGAAATGATGATGATGGATGATCGTCGGTTGGTTGATTGAGTGGTAAGTGTGCTGAGATTCTACTGGCTGGGAGACGAAAGAAAAAATTTTCTGAGTCAGTAAAGGAATGTCTGAAGGAAAGAAATGTGAGTTTGGCAGAGGAGAGAAGAAAGGTGCATGATAGGAGAGAATGGCGGGGTGTTGTAAAGGGGTATTGCTGTGGCCCACCTGGGCCAGAGGATGAGAAGAGAAGAGAGAATAAGGAAAGTAATAATTATTTATTATTATTATTATTATTATTATTATTATTATTATTATTATTATTATTATTATTATTATTATTAGTGATGCACCAGAGCGTGATTTTGTCAAAAGAATTAAAATTTAAATTATGGCTGGAGAATAAAATTTTTCCATTTTCCTTTAATTTGTACATCCCCATCTTTATATATATATATATATATATATATATATATATATATATATATATATCTATATATATATATATATATATATATATATATATATGTAGTCACAAAATGTTTAAAATAAGATTTTTTTTTATATATATATATATATATATATATATATATATGATATATATATATATATACTATATATATATATATATATATATATATATATATATATATATATATATATATATATTGAGTATATATATATATATATATATATATATATATATATATATATAACTATATATATATATATATATATATATATATATATATATATATAACTCTATAACTATATGCTGCTCTTCTTATATAAAGTGATCCAAGCACCAAAACTCAAAAACGATAAATTTTAAGTTGCATCACTTTTTCTTTTGAACCGAGGAATTATATTTAAATTTTGTATATTTAATTTATACTCTGTATATATATTATTTTTAAAATGTATACGTGTTAGAGCACAGATTTTCATAAGGCTTAAAATATACACATATATAACATACATGTACTACATATATATGTACATATGTACATGTAAATTCAACACATTTCAGCACACTGGAAGATCTCTTGAGGAGGCCGGTTGCCGGCTGGTGGGGTATTGGATGCGGTAAAAGCCCCTCTGATAAAGAGAGGAGTGGTCAGGGAGTGGTCAGGGGGTGAGAAAGAAAGAGAATATTAAATATATATATATATATATATATATATATATATATATATATATATATATATATATATATATATATATATATATATATATATATATATATATATATATATATATATATAGAGAGAGAGAGATAAAAACCTTTTTTTTTTATTGTTGTTTTTCTTTTGTCTTTTCTTTCTTTCTTTTTAGCAGGGAATTGAATAGGGGTGCATAGCATGCACAGAAATAAGACGGTTAAGTAGAAGAGATGACATAAGTCAATAAGAAAGCCCCCACTGACCCCTCTATATATATATATATATATATATATATATATATATATATATATATATATATATATATATATATATCTTTATATATACTGCTATATATATATATATAGCGGAGAGGAGCACGCTGGGATCGAACAATCGTACCCGACTGGAAGGTGCCTCTCTCCACTTATTCTCGTAGAGTCGATGATCGAAGAATATTGAATTCGGAGGTCAAAAGATATAATAAGACGGAGATAGTGTTAAGGTGATGTTCGATAGATGTGGTTTGAATGTCTAGTAAGCACAGGCAACCAACTGACACCATCAGAGGTGTTACGAAGCAGGTTAGGCTATTTCCGTAACGGAGGGAGATTGTCTCCGGACTCCGTTGGCCTGCTTACTTGGTGACTATTCAATGAGGATTGTGAGTTTATTTTTAATTTAAATAAGGAATTGGGATACAATTGCTTGGTCTTACCCAGAATGAAGAGTGTATACTTAACTAGACCGTTTCCGGATCTATCTATCAATGGAGACTAATCCGATAAAGTTCTTGAAGATTAAGAATAAGAATATCAATAAAGCCTCAAAGATCAATAGAAAATCAAAATCTAGGATATTGACACACTAGAAAAAATTTATGTTTACTTAATTCGTTCAAAATATATACATGTGGGAGGTTTGTGAATATATAAAGATAACACAATCCACTTCCAACAAAACTATAATAAAAGTTATATGAATTGAATTATATAATATATTTTAATTAGATAAATATATTGGAATTATACTTAAAATCCAATATATTATGATTATGTACATAAGTTCAGGATCAGATTCAAGAGTGGAAACCAAACGAATCCAAATATCATTCGTGCAATGAAGTAAGGGGAGGAAATAGGAATTATGACTCAATTATGACAAATATATCATACTTAACTGAAGATTTTTGGGGATAAACAAAAGGGCTGAATTCAAACAGGAATGAAATCAAAGATTGTAACCATGAACGGAAATTGAGACCAGAACTACAAATTGAAACCATGAATTGAAATTGAAATCGAAGATTGAAATCCAAAGATAAAAACCCTGTCAATAAATAATAAAGGGGATTACTATCACACTCCATCTTCATTTATGACAGCATATTTCATATAATTTTACATGTACTTTATTTATTACTTTATTGAACTCACCCTTTCAATTTCCAAGAGGGGTTTGTTCAATAACTGAATAGTTTGCTGGTTCTTTCCGATATGAAACTGCAACAATAACATTTGTGTTACTATTGCTTTCCCAGCACATAACAATAATAAATAAAATAATAAATTATACAACAATTGATTGAATATATTACAGTAATTTTTCATAACTCACTAACCTGGAAAATCTGAACAATCTAACTTCCAGTACTTCTAGTATGTTATGAGTGGTTTTTGTACAGTACAATACACTATGTACTCTTTAAACTTTTAACAAAGTGTTTAGTTTATAACATTAATACATTAAATCATATATCCAAACTAAAAAGAGAAAAAATTAATTATAACCTCTATAATTTCCTAAGTTTTTGATAATAACTACAGCCATAATATAATATAATACACTCATCGTCCAGGCTGGAGCATTTTGTCCAGACTGGATCAATGAGAACCTTAAAATTACAAAATCGTTACTATGGGTTACTTCAGTCGTCAATGGCACAACTATGCACGAATAACATCTCCCTTATATCCTCCCCGCTAAATCTAAACCCCCACCTCCATTTTCCACGTCGTTCAGAGAAAGACGGGAGTGAAGAGGCGGCCAAGAGCATAGACAGCGCGGAGAAGGACAATCAGGACTCTTAAATATAAATTACAATATAAAATTTTTAACAATTATTATATATATATACAAATTTTTTCATTTCGGTGCCTTAGGCAGGGATGAAAGACGAACAGCGGATTCTTTCTCTTCGTTGAACTCCTGCATCAATAATACAGAAGCCTTTTGTCTTTGCTGCTCAGTCATTTCAGTCCAGTGAATCTGCTCCATCATCCAGCGCAAGCCTGTACGCAGTACAACCTTAACGCTGGGATCCAGAGCAGACTCATAGTCAAGGGATACATTGAAATGACATTTGCAAGAAGGATGTGGAGGACACGAAGGCACAGACTTGGGCTCACTCAGTGTATAATTTGACTGAGGAGAAGGGATGTAAGGACCCCTATGTTCCTGTACATTCATTAAAGGAAAATAATTTTTACATTGGAAATAAATTGATGGGAAAAATTTTATAACGGGACTGGTTGAACATAAGGGTGAACTTCGGGAATAGTTTCTGCGGGAAATTCATCATGACCAGTATGAAATCGAAAATGAGAGACATCATATGATTTGGATCCATCCTTTTAATGTTTACGAAAGAATGGTCATTAAGATCATTAATATCGGATATGAGGGGTGACTTTACGTACTCCGCCTTTATGAATACTTTTATGATGGATTCAATATGTCGTTTCCCTCGGACTATGCTCTTCTCCGGCCATTGGTACTTGTTGTGGTAAGGATACAGGATCATCAAGGGGAGATATATTGAGCATTATAGGTGTATAAATCTTGTAGATGGTGAACATATTTATAGCTGTATTTCAGACTCAGAAGTATTGGTCATGATCCCGGGAATACGTTCCACCGACAGATCTCAAAGGTTTATATATATTCGCCGTGTTTTGCCCCGATCCTGCATCTCTTTTTTTCAAACCAACTTGTCAGGGACCATATGCTATGGTCTTACATTTGATGTCCTTAAGGCCGAGACCATTGTAGCAACAGAAACTCCAGACACTTCAGAAGAACCACAAGCATCATGAGGAGTTGACTAGTCCGGGTACTCTAGGGGACAGAGATTTTACTTCGACTATCCACTCTGAAAATTACAATATATTCGACGTAATCGAGTCATGATAGAAGTTTTATGATAAAAAATAAAAAATGCACAAATATATTCTATTCCTAAGGTAATAATTTCAACAATCAGTCAGGAGACGAAATGAATAGGAGTAAACTAACTCATTTCCTCTCTCTCACTTTTCTCAGAGTGGACCCACAATGTTTAAAACGGTCCCACTATAACTCTGAGAAACTGACTGACTATTTAAAACCAAAAAGAAAGGGAAGCAAGTACTAAATTGCTCTATAGAATTCAAATTTTACTTTAGAGTTGGACAAATATATATTTCAGGGTTGT
Organism: Trachelipus rathkii; assembly: GCA_015478945.1. Taxonomy (NCBI): domain Eukaryota; kingdom Metazoa; phylum Arthropoda; class Malacostraca; order Isopoda; family Trachelipodidae; genus Trachelipus; species Trachelipus rathkii. The sequence goes on from JABUQX010050030.1 coordinate 82,983, forward strand.
CAAATAACTTTTTATAGTGTATTACGATGATCTCCTTTCCACATAGTAAGAAGAAAGGATCATCAATAATACTTAATTCATCGAAAACTCCTGTACCTCTGCTACCTATGAAACTTTACTTAAAATCATGGCCTATTATATTTTTGTGAAATAAAAACAATATGAGGAAGTCTTTTTCCTTATTCTTTTATTTTATTTTCAACCATAATTACGGAGTCCTATGATTTAGAGATGAAGACTCCACACATCCAGCTATAAGCATCTGATTGGACAATGGCGAAATTCTCTCATCAGGAACCAGAAAAATCTGTAAAATAGGTTTTAAAACTCCGCCACTCCACAACCTGTCATGTAACATGACAAGCTCGTTGGAGCGGAGGAACCGGTATATATATATGTACAATGTACATATATATACACACATATTCCTAATATATATATATACATATATATATTTATATCAGAGGCAGGTAGTTTTCAATGAATATACATACAATATATATATATATATATATATATATATATATATATATATATATATATATATATATATATATATATATTGTTAAGGATACAAATGCATGACACACGAAGTATGTCTACGAGGGGCTCAGCCCCACGTACACAGGTACACTCAATCACACAAGACTTTCTTATATAGCTTGTAAATTTTTAAATTAGTCTGTACTCATACACGAAGAATACATACACACAATAGATCACTTAGGCAAGAACATTTTCTCTAGGAGGGATATTCGTCTCATAATTTGAAATTTTTGACGATCAGACATACTAGTAAGCATTCACCCAAGACCACTTCCATATAGGAAAATGTTTATAGTTTTATATAAATAGTTAAGAAGGAAGTATATGAAGAGATTAAGAAAGATAGAGAGAAAACTTATCTGGTTCTTAGTTTGAGATAAGTCATTTTGCTCATTATATTAGCTTTTTTCAATCAGTAGTTGAACACAGAACTTTTATTAAATTTATAAAGTTTATTCATCACTAGAAGTGACTAGCAGATAATTATAGTGAATTCCTGCCAAACATTTTAAATAACAGGGTTCACCAGCAGCGTTATTTCCATATATTAAGGGTTTATTATGGGTATAATATATATATGAACGTTAACTTTAAAAACATCTGTAAAAGCAGTTATAACTTCTGGTATTGGCAATTGACCCGGCAATTTTAATAATCGGAGTCTTTTGAACCAACTGACCCTGAAGCTTATACTTTACTGGATGTTTTTGTAATTCTGCGATAAGAACATCTCTTACCTCTAAATGTCTCTCGACCGATCCATATAAGTAAAAAGAAAAACATTTATATAACGAGTCCTCCTCCGCTGATTTCTATCGGAAAGAACCCAGGAGGAATGAAATCTAAAGAAGTATTTTCGACGGGTTCTTCCATATTATCATTTACGGGAGATCGGGAAAGAGCATCGGCAACTATATTTTTAGGGCCCGATATATGACGGATATCAAAGTCATATTCATAGAGCTCTTCCATAGTCCGAGCTAACCTTCCATCAACCAAACTCATATTTTGTAAATAGATGAGTGGCAGATGGTCGGTATATATTATGAATTTTATACCACGGAGAAAAGGTCTAAGGGATTTGACAGCCTTGCGCAAAACAGTAGTTCTTTGCTGTCGTGCTCTTTTTTCTCACAAGGCCCATTAAAGGTCATAGAAATAAAAGCAATTGGTCTGCGTTCGCCAGTCTTGGATTTGGGAAAGGCAAGCACCAGCCCCGAGGTCTGAAGCATCAACATGGAGCTCCATAGGAGAAACCTCTGGACTATAATCGGGGAAACATAACAATGTGGGGTTAACTAAGGCCTTTTTAAGTTGGTCGAAGGCCTGCTGACACTCCGGCGTCCAGGTAATGGATCTACCACCAGTTTGACATGATAAAGGCTTACTGATCTGAGAACAGTTGGGAATATGTCGCCTATAAAAATTTACCATTCCCAGAAACTGGCGTAATTGTTTTACCGAAGTCGGGACGGGAAATTCTAACGCCCCTTTGATATTTTTCTGAAGGGGAAGTATACCATTCCGTGATATTTGGTGACCCAAGAACTCCACCTCAGTACGGTTTTAAGTTTTTAAGTTTTAAGTTTATACCCATTTCTCTCTAGTGCAGCAAGGACACGATCCAAGGTAACTAGATGATCCTCTATGTTTTGACTGAGGATAATAATATCATCTAAGTATATCATAACCTTGGACCATGGAATTTCTTCTAACGCCAACATCATTCCACGTTGAAATGTTGCTGGACCATTTTTTACACCAAAGGGCATTCTTAAATACTCATACTGGGCAAATGGAGTGGAAAAAGCAGTTTTTTCAACACTTTCGGGTTCCATGGCCACCTGATAATAACCGCGGACCAGATCAATGGTTGTAAAATATTTATTACCATACATATTATAAATCATATCTATTAGGTTAGGTAAGGGGAATGAATCTGTCTTAGTAACACTATTTAATTTCTGGTAGTCTATACATAACGCAACTTACCGTCAGGTTTTCCGGACAGGAACCACAGGAGCTGAATAAGGGATTTACTGGGTCTAATAATATCCTGCTCCAACAGTTCATGACATTGTTTTTCTTGAGCCAAGGGACCCTGGAAATGACGTACTGGTAATCTCACAGGTCAACCACTCGATAGAGTGGGTGATATTAGTAGCCACTCCCACGTCGTGGTCACGAGGAAACTGAGAGCCGTTTATGTTTTAATAATACCTGCGATTAATCGTTTTCTTGTCGAGTCAGAGATAGGGAATATCCATAAAGCAAAACTCCTCCTCAACTTAGTGGGGGGACCATGCATTCTTGTTCGTTGATTTCTAGTCGCATCTACTGACCTAGTATTAATTTGAAAATATCTTCTTCTTCCAAAGAACACAAGCTACCTACCACAGTACCCTTCCTATAATAATGAGGTGTATCGGAAGTATTTAAAAGAGCGATCCTACAAGATTCTCTCAAATCCAATACACCCGGAATTGGAATAACAGGTCCTATTGGATCGGCTTTAAAACCTACCAAGGCAGAGAGCTCAGATGAAGGACAACTTACCTCCACCATCTGACAGGAAAACGGGGGAACATTAATGGAATTAACCGTGACACATTTATAAAAAGGGATGTTTAGACTCTCATCCTTAGCTATGGATTCTATACAGTCATCAGATCTATGTACTAATTCCCGCGTAGTTAAGTCTGGGAGGAGGTCATTTTCTTTTAAAGCGACAGCCCCTAAAACTAGAGGAGCTGGCATAAATTCATAGGGAACAACTAACAAAATGACGGGCTTGGACACATAATCACTGTCAAGAAAGTACAGATTACATTCAATATAAAAGTCAATAGGTACTGAATGTTCTCTGACCAGACCACTGATGGCATTAACTTTTATATCTACAGAGGGCCGTAAGGGCAAGTTCTTCATGTACGACTCGGTGATTTCAGTGCTGATTAAACTGATTCCAGCTCCACTGTCTATCATACAACCGTAGAAGCCAGAGCTGTTGGGAACCAAAGCGACTGAAACAATCAGAGGGTCCTCCTTGAAAGGAGTACAATGGACTACCATCGTCCGTAAGGGATTTTCTAAGGGTTTATTTATTTCTAAGGGAGGTCGTTCTGAAGATTTCTCGGGAATAATTTTTAGAAATTTTAAAATTTTCTATGCCTCCATCATCATTAACTGAGTCGATTAAAGGGTGGTTCTCCTCCAGAGGACTCAAGTCCGGGGAGACCAGGAGTTTAAAGGAGGATCATACCGCACCTCATCCTTAGCGCAAGGTTTTAAATTTTTACTTACAGGTAGGGATGGTTCCACTTGCATGGACGACGAGGGAGGCCGGTGATTGGTCGGTTGATTTGAGGAATAAGACCGGGAATATACTTTTTCAAAGGGAACAGTTCTAAGGGAAGAAGGCTCGTGGTCATGATTATGTGACTGGGGAGGAGCACTAATTGAACACCTCATTCCAGCGTGAGGACCACCACAGAAGGGACAGACTACTTTTCTAATAATCGGGGAAGGGGAAGGAGACTTCCTAGATCGACAATTGGCCCTGATGTGACCTTTCTTTTTGCAGTAACTGCATACTCCCAGATATTTGTAACACTCCTCCATGGAGTGACCTGTTTTTTCACAGTAATTACACAAAACCTTTTTCCGGTCATCAGGCTTAGGACGAGAATTCGAATTATGGTCAGGACGAACTGTACTATCATGGTTCTTGTAACTATTGGTGGAGTCACGATAGTATCGACTACCATTATTTCGTTCCTGAGGATTACTTTTCTTCTTAGGAGCCTGCCGATGATCAATTTTGGATTTAGGTTTTCGTTGTTCAGTGTTGCGATTCAAAACCTCAGTCCATCCGGGGAGTGCAGTATTTATCCGGATAACGGATTCCAAAGATTCGTCTAGGTTCACTTTCATCGCGGTCTTTTGGGCATAAGTTGAATTGTCGATCTCACATGGATTAGTTTGGGAAATGGAATTCGGGAAAACGATATTCTCGCTATCTAAGGAATCCGCAAAGTTCACTATATTTTCCCAGGAAACTCTACTATACCCGTCCAACTCCATCATTTTAATATATTGACGGACGAATGTTTCAATATATGGAGGCAAACTACAAAGGAAAGCTATTCTAAGGGAATCATGATCTCTCATATCGTATCTAGGATATGCTTGACTAGCCAGGCGTTCCAACCGAAGGGCAAACATTTTAATGCTCTCATTGGGATATCGGTGAGCAGCATGATACTTCTGTATCCTATATTCTTTCTTCTTACGTTCCTCATCTCGATACCAGCATACAAGATTATCCCGTACAGAGAAGTATTCACGGTTATCTTTTATTATTTCTCGGTATATGTGAAGAAATTTGCCTTCTAGCTGTCGTCCTAGCAGTCTCAACCATTGGTGATGGGCATTTGGATAATTAAGGCTACAGTACGCCTCAAAATCAGCCAAATAGACTAAGAGATCTTGTTCTGATTCATATTTAAATTTTCCAGGGTCCACAACCTTAAGTTTTTGAGAGTTTTTGAGCAACTGTGTAAGGAGTACAATGGCCTCCTCTAGCATGTCAAGTCTCTGTTTCATTTGTGGCCCTGAATACATTGAAGGTTCATTGGGATCGGGAATACGACGTTCATATTGTCGTTGTGGTAATCCTTGTGGAAAACAACCAGAATACGACTGAGGGTCAATAGACATCTGGTGCTCCGGATACTGATTTACTGGGATTTGGTCTCGGTGGGGTTGTAGCAACCTATTATATTTCTCGGAGAAGTCAGATTCTCCTCTATTTATTGGGGACAAAGATTCTCTAGTGCCTCTACCCATGTCTGTATTTCTCAATAGAGACTTAGGTTGAGTAAAGTAATTTCCTGGGGGTATAGAATCATGACGAAGATTGGGATTAGGAAGAAGTTGAGGTTTAGGAAGGAAATTATGAGTAGGCATAAGATTAGGATTAGGAATAAGGTTAGGATTAGGAATAAGGTTAGGATTAGGAATAAGATTAGGATTAGGAATAAGATTAGGATTAGGAATAAGATTAGGATTAGGAATAAGGTTAGGATTAGGAATAAGGTTAGGATTAGGAATAAGATTAGGATTAGGATTAGGAAGAAAATGATTTTTGGAAGTTTCCACATAACTCGGTGGATTATGAGGAAAAGGTTTGGATCGTGGTTGAAATTGGGAAACTAAGGAAGGTTTATACTCACGATCATAGAAAGAAGTGGTATTTTTAGGCATTTGCAATTTATGTGCATCAAGGTCAGAGGTTATAACTGACCTCGAGCAGGGATCGTTCTGTGTTCAACCTGACTGATTTCACCATTATTTTCTTGAGTCCATTGCTTTTTAAGTTTAACAAGCAAGGCATCCATTTCGGACTGATTAAAAGGTTTGTCAGAGTTGGAAACCATTTTTACGTCAGAGTGGGAACCCAAGGTTGTGTCAGAGTTGGTGACTTCTACCCCATTTTTATTTTCTTCATTCACTCCTACATTCATTCCTACATTCATTTCTACTTGATGTTTATTTTGATCATCACGCAGACGCTGTTCTACACGTGGATCTAGAGCAACAGCTGCAAGAGATGGATCAAAGTCCAAATTCTCTTGACTATCAGAAGCTGTGCCGTTTTCCAAGTCTGCGTTTTGATTTTTTTCAGACATGTTAAATTTTAGTTTAAGTAAATAAAGAATTTTAAAGTATTGGAGGGTTATCCCTAACTAACTCTTGAATCTGTCCAATGTAAGTACAAAAGAAGATTTCTTTGAAGAAAACTGAAGAGAATCGATGAATTTTCAAAATAAAATGTGGTGATGTGATCGATAGTCACAATCCTAGTGCACGCAAGCGCAGGAACTCAAACAGAGTCCCTGTTCGGGCGCCACTTAATTTATTTATGTTGCGGAGAGAAGCACGCTGGGACCGAACACTCGTACCCGACTGGAAGGTGCCTCTCTCCACTTATTCTCGTAGAGTCGATGATCGAAGAATATTGAATAATTCGGGGGTCAAAAGATATAATAAGACGGAGATAGTGTTAAGGTGATGTTCGATAGATGTGGTTTGAATGTCTAGTAAGCACAGGCAACCAACTTACACCATCAGAGGTGTTACGGAGCAGGTTAGGCTTTTTCCGTAACGGAGGGAGATTGTCTCCGGACTCCGTTGGCCTGCTTACTTGGTGACTATTCAATGAGGATTGTGAGTTTATTTTTAATTTAAATAAGGAATTGGGATACAATTGCTTGGTCTTACCCAGAATGAAGAGTGTATACTTAACTAGACCGTTTCCGGATCTATCTATCAATGGAGACTAATCCGATAAAGTTCTTGAAGATTAAGAATAAGAATATCAATAAAGCCTCAAAGATCAATAGAAAATCAAAATCTAGGATATTGACACACTAGAAAAAATTTATGTTTACTTAATTCGTTCAAAATATATACATGTGGGAGGTTTGTGAATATATAAAGATAACACAATCCACTCCCAACAAAACTATAATAAAAGTTATATGAATTGGATTATATAATATATTTTAATTAGATAAATATATTGGAATTATACTTAAAATCCAATATATTATGATTATGTACATAAGTTCAGGATCAGATTCAAGAGTGGAAACCAAACGAATCCAAATATCATTCGTGCAATGAATTAAGGGAGGAAATAGGAATTATGACTCAATCATGACAAATATATCATACTTATCTGAAGATTTTGGGATAAACAAAAGAGCTGAATTCAACAGGAATGAAATCAAAGATTGTAACCAGGAACTGAAATGGGAGACTGAAATCTTGCCCAAAATTAAAATTGAAATCGAAGATTGAAATCCAAAGATAAAAATAGATTCAGGATGAATCCCAAATTAGAACCCTGTCAAAAGTAAAATAACCTTAATTAGTATAATACTTCTAACCTATTACATTTTACTTTCATTTATAACAGCATACTTTTTCATATTTTTATAATTACTTTATTGAACTCACCCTTTAGATTTCCAAGAGGGGCTCGTTCAATTTGTTCAATAGTTGCTGGTTCTTTATGATAGTAAACTGCAACAATACGTTTAGTTTACTACTACTTTTCCAGCCATAACATTAATAAATTTTATATAATAATTGATTAAATATATTACGGTAATTTTTCATAACTCACTAACCTGGAAAATCTGGACATCTAACTTCCAGTACTTCTAGTATGTTATGAGTTGTTTTTGTACAGTACAATACACTATGTACTCTTTAAACTTTTTACATATGTTTTAATTTATAATATTATCATTAAAGACATCAGTTACTAATCATATAATCTCAAAACTAAAAGGAAAAATATATATAATTATAACATTTATAATTTTAAGTTTTGATAATAACTACACAATAATATAATATATATAACTCATCGTCCATGGCTGGAGCATTTGTCCAGACCTGGATTCAATGAGAACTTAAAATTACAAAAACTGTTACTAAGCGGGTTACTTCAGTCGTCAATGGCACAACTATGCACGGAACAACATCTCGCCTTATATATATACTATATATATATATATATATATAATTATATATATATATATATTATATATATATATATTATTAATATATATATTTTAATATATAATAAAAATCCCCGGGTATTACCGGGGGGGGGGGGTCCCCCCCCCGGGGGTTGGGGGGGGGGGGTTTGGAACCGACTTGGACCACATTAGGTATAACTTCGTCTCCCAACTTTCCCTTAATACACTTTTTAGAATTTTTTTTTCTGAAAATCAAGGCTCTATAGTAGGTCATAAGCACAAAAAAATAATAATGTAATTCTAAAAATCATAGTTTTATTAACGTTTAAATAAAGCTCATTTAGACTCACCTTGAAGGGGTGATATCGGACCAATTGTTGGGTGATTGGGTCAAATCTTTTAAACTACTCTTTTTGTATAAATTTCAATTTTATATTTTTAATTTTTTACTTAATATAGTAATTGTTTTTATATTAAAATATTAGTAATAAGTAATAAAAATTTCAATAATGATAAATAAAATAAGAATAGAAATGTGGTGCCCAATTCACCCACATTTGGTGGGACAAATTTGAAATTTAAGGAAATTTATAGAAGCATAAAAATTTATTTTTTTATTTTAATTTTTTACTTAATATAAGTATTTACTGTTTATTATATTTAAACTAGACTATGCGTAATAAAAATGTCAAATAATAATATGCTACATAAAATAAGAATAACAATGGTGGCCCCCAATTCACCCCATCATCAATTTTTATGGGGGGTGAATCGGGCCAAGTTAGGCCCAGCGATTTAACCACTATGCACTGTTTGGAACAAAAGTTTACTTTGCCAGTTTAAAGCTAACATACTCAACTGTATACACTGAAAAAATATATAATTAAAATCTGTCCATAACTTTTCATTTTATAACAAAGTTAAAAAAAACTCTCATTTTTTAAATGGTGAAATTCTATTTAGGGACATTTTATAACACTAATTTTTATATTTTTTTAAAAAATATAAACTCTCTAGAAAATTAAAGATAATCTAGATAAAACTTGAGTACTACAAAGCGATGAGCAAAAAAAATTTTTAATTTTTTTTTTATTTACAGTCACCCCACCCTACGCTATATAACAAACTGCCGGATATCCAGTTAACTTCCAGCCGGATATCTGGCTAATTCACTATCCGGCCCATCCCTAGAAAAAAGGTCAATTAGTCATTTTGAAACAGAAACACATCAGAAGCAACCATTTATATATGAATAATTCGCTATATTCTTCCAGAAATATAGGATTGAACTCAAAACCTCAGCATATTTAGACTAATTTTGGTGTTCTGAGTCCAAAAATCACCTTGGTTTTGCTCTATCAGGTCAACTTTTTGAGATACAGCCATAGGCCTACCTGACGAGCTATACATATGATAATT